>OZ010713.1:26690026-26880398 GCA_963932345.1 Ophion ventricosus | reverse complement strand
TTTTTATATTGCGTTTAAAATTCTTGCCCGCGTGATTGTAATCAACGTTTCAAAAATGTTGTATATCCAATTTTTTTCTTATATTCTTCATCTAGTTTGAAATTATTACTCGTTTTTTTTTAATTGTTCTTATATATTTTCTTTGTTTAAATTAATATTCTTCTATAGTTTGATATTTTCGTCTGTATTAATACAATTATTATTTTATTTACACTTTTCATTTGAATTTGGGTTTTCTACGATTCCTTTTTTCGTTTATACCGTGTTTAAACTCTGTTTCGACAAAACGGAGCTCAACCGAGAATTTTTCCTTTAATTTTAATTTTATTTCATTGCAATTAGCTTTAACGTAGATGTAAATTCGATTTCCCTTTACCATAAACCTTTCCTTGAAATCTCCATCCACGTCATTATCTCCATCGACGAAAAATAAATTACATACACATTCCACATAATGTGAATATAGTTTTTTGTATTTTCATTTAATCGACAGAGCGATAATTTTTTCATTTCCTCATATTAACAATAATAGAAGTAAATAGAAACAATAAAAAAGCGAGCCATAATTACAAACTAGATGAAGAATATAAGAAAAAAAAATTCGATATACAAAATTTTTGAAACGGTGATTACAATCGCGCGGGCGAGAATTCTAAACGCAATATAAAAAAGTTGGATTTAAATTAAAGTAAATAAATAAAAATAACGTTTACAAGTGTTTCCATTGAAACAAAAAAATAGCAGTAGCAGGACTCGAACCCAAAACTTCGGCGTAATAGCCGAAGACCTTAACCGCTAGGCTATCGCGCCGCTTCGAAAATTTTAGTTATTTTCGAGGTTCAAAAATCGTCGCACAAATTTTGTTTGTTCGATTTCGCGAAAACGAGGGCCCACCAGGGTGAACAGTGGCAGGGGGTGACACTTGGGACCGAACCCTACACTACCCTGAAAGGACGTTCCGAAATCGATTGCGTGGCTGGCAAGGTCCCCTTGTTAGTCATTAGGCGCTATTTTTATCGTAAGGCAGCAACATCTGTAATTAAGATCGGCTAGGCAGTGGCTGGTCAAGGTGTGCATGGCCGCAGTTAGCTAGTATTTTCTAGGTAATGACGAGACACCCACTTGAGAATTTCGTTCATTCGTAAAGCCATCTGAAACTCAAATTATCCAGCCAGCCATGAGTCATTCGCTAAATGATAGTACGCGTAGTCACATAACCACACTTTTGCATTCGTAACCATTGTTGACTAGTTCAGTATGGTCTAGTTAGCAGGTTGCATCTTTATTGTAACGCAGCGATATCTGTAGTAAAAATCGATTGGACCCATAGACAAGGGCGCGATAACAATCTGTTCAGAATGCCGTAAGCGAAAGTATGTGTCGGAAGTGGTTTGCAAAATTTCGTTTCGGAGGTTTTGATCTCCAAGATGCTTCTCGCTCTGGTCGGGTAGTCCCCTACTGATATCGATCGAATTACGGCTTTAATCGCCTCCAACCGGAATTTGACAGCTATAAAGATGGGGCATAACCTCAACATTGACCAATCAACTATTTCGAGACATATAGGGAAGGTTGGGTTGGTAAACTAGCTGATGTTTGGGTGCCGCACAAACTGTGCGAAAAGAATTTAATAGACCGAATTTCAGTTTGCGATTTTCTGCTCAAATGCGATCAAAACGAACCATTTCGCAAAGCTGGATTACAATCGAAGAAGGTCAAGCTCTGTATCCGATGGGATTGCAAAGGAATCGTCTATTATGAGCGGCTGTCATCCAACGAAACGATTGGTTCGACCACGTACTGCTCATAACTAGCCAAATTAAAGCGAGCCAAATCAGAAGCGGCCCTAATCAGCGAACAGAAAGGATGTTGTATTCCACTAGGACAACGCTAGACCACACATTGCTCTCATGTTGCATGATGCTTTGGTGCATTCACCGTATAGTCCGGACCTTGCACCTTCAGATTATCACTTATTCTGGGCGTTTCAGAACTATTTGAATAATAAAACCATCAGTTCCTTGGACGTTCTCAAAAACCACTTGGATGACTTCTTTTCCCAAAGATCTCAGTGCCGGGATTCTCTAAAGTTTTAGCGACAGTTTTCGTTATCGTTAGCTAGAGACAGCAAATGAGAGGTACCCCTGCTGATGTAATCCTCCATGCGACTGGCTGCTCCTATTTATCGATAACGAAAAAAGTCGCTACCGAGTTGCAGAGTCCTGCACAGGACTTCTTTAAAAGAGGGTTAATGAAACTCGTGGAGAGAAGGCAGAAAGTCATCGAAAAGAATAGAACATATTTAGTTGATTAAAATCGCTTTTTTTTGGTTAAATATTTTGCATCTGAAATGTACTCGATTTTCACTAAAGAATTATGCTTTGCCCTAATATATATAAGTTGTGTTTGAAAAATCTGTGTCATGATATTTGATAAGACTTTCCAATTATCACAATGGCATCAACTGAATTAATATAGTTTATGTGATACATCAATTAATTATAAGAATTACTTTTGTCTGTTATACCATATTTGCAAATTAAACGATTTAAAAAAAGTAGGTGCAGGTTCGATTCCATGTGGAGGTGAAATTATTCCTCATGTTGAATTCTGAGTTGAGTGTTCCATTCTATTTTGGATTTGTGAAATATTCTATGCATTCAGTAGCTGGACTGTGATGCTTTGAATCAATACATAGCGTGAAAAGAAATAAATAACACACCGAATATGCATTAAAAGAATACACTTAAGTGGGTAATACAAAACGCATGAAGCAAATCCCGAAATTACACACTCGGAAATGTGTAGAAAGCGACCACAAGGCAGGACCACAAGTTACCACATGTGGCTGTGTTAAAACAACAACTTGGATTTGCAGTGGCAGTTACTAGCACCTAACTCAGACAAGCTAGCACAATTTCTATTCTATTAAGATGTCAATGAGCGATAAACATCCAAATTTTCGCATTCATAATAGTAGTGGGAAGTGGGATATATATATATATATATATATATATATATATACAGGGTGGACCATTTAACGTGACCACCCCAAATATCTCCGTTGCCTTTAGAGTGACGAAAAAAATGTCAGGAGGTAATTTGATGATTTCGAAGGGCTGATACAGTGGTGAAAAATTCATTTTTATCAAGGTCATAGTTTTTGCGTTCTCAAGGTCATCAATGGTTTTTCAAATAGGAACATGTTTTTTTTTTATTAAGACTTTGTAGCTGTTATTCTATGTCCGTAATCCAACGACCTATGATATCATGACCGTAAAATGATTTTTCACCAAAATACACGTGTAAAAACGGGAAATCGTGATGGTATTGACAACAAGAATATCCGAATAATGTAATTGAATGTTTAGTGCAGAAAATTGATTATAACAAATGTTCGAAGTGATGGCCAATAATCTCGACACATTTTTGAAGACGTCGGATGAATGGTTCTCTTGACCTTCGAATAGTTTCTGGTGTGATAGCGGATAGTGTGATAAACCAATAAGGAAGGACTCCTTGTTGGGTTCGCTAAATCACCTTTTCTGAATATACGGCATACTTTTTTTATAATATACGTACGTTCACTAGTACCGGCGGTGCTGGTTATCCAACAGATACGGTAATGTCAATAGTCGGAGATGTTTCGGATGTTTGTAAATACTGACATTGTAACGTAGTAAAACTGTAGTAGAGTGAAGAATGTATACCATCTACCAATATTAGAATCAGTAGACAAGTGTATCCATACAAAGTAACATATAATAACCGTATCGAAAATGGTATTGTACAAGAGCCTGCACCGCTATCACACCAGAAACTATTCGAAGTTCAAAAGAATCATTCATCTGGCGTCTAAAAAAATGTGTCGAGGTTAATGGCCATCACTTCGAACATTTGTTACAATAAATTTTCTGCACAAAATATTCAATTACATTATTCGGATATTCTTATTGTCAATACTGTCACGATTTCCCGTTTTTACACGTGTATTTTGGTGAAAAATAATTTCAAGGTCATGATATCATAGGTCGATGGATTCGTTTGAATATCAGCTAAAACGTCTTAATAAAAAAAAACATGTTCTCGTATGAAAAACCATTGATGACCTTGAGAACACGAAATCTATGTCCTTGACAAAAATAAATTTTTCACCACTATATCAGCCCTTCGAAATCAACCAAATTACGTCCTGATATTTTTTTTCGTCACTCTAAAGACAACGGAGGTATTTGGGGTGGTCACGTTCAATGGTCCACCCTGTATACACACACACACACACACACACACACACACACACACACACACACACACACACACACACACACACATATATGCTTATATAAAATGTGTGCTGCGTGGGGAAATTTCGCGTGCAATACTATACAATTTGAAACTCTCGAATACAATGAAAGGATGGACGAAGTTGGTCATGCTGTCGACGACGAAAAAAAAAATGAGAAATACAGAAATTGAACGGATTAGTCGAAGCGTAGAACAGGCATCGTATTTTCCATGGGAATGTGCATTCCCACGGGCGTTCTTGTTCTCCGTTCAAAATTCCAACCCCTCTTCCTTCCGTCTCTTTGTCTCTCCGCCTGTCTGACTTTCCCGCTTCCTATTCTATTCCTCTTTTCCTACTGAATTACTCTCTTCTTGTGGCTCTTGGTCCCCATTTACTGGAAAAACGCGGCGGTACATGATAGAAATTTTTATCACAGGTTTGATGAGCGAACGCACCAAGAATTTTAATCGCGTAATCTCATTCGACGTTCGCAATACCCCGGAATATCATCGTGTTCTCCTCTTCGTTTATCTCACTCTCTCTCTCTGTTGGATGTCCTTACATTCCGTCCTGCATACTATCGTGATTCTGTGTATAATACAACTGCTAGTTTTTACCATATACATACATGTGCATTCGATTGCATTACCCGCAACTGACTCCATGATTTGGAATATGGAAAATGAAGGTATTTCACTGTTATGTACTATCCCTGGTATTTCTATGCCTCACATCACTCTCACTACGATATTCGTGCAGTGTATCCATTTCAAACCTCAAAATAATACCCGGTATAGCAAGCGAGCGAACGAGGTAGGAGGTATGAACAAGAGACTTCGTTATAAACATTTTAAAACTCTTGCTGTAAGCTGTGCATTGGAAGCTTCATTGCTGCTGGTGTAGAACAATTTTGAACCACCCGAAAAATAAATGGGCATCGGGGTGATCAACAGAATTCGTGACGAATACTCGTAACAACTGATCGGACTAACCATTAAGGGGGCGGGGATATACCTTTACAAGGCTAAAAAATCGACTATTTTGTGGAATTCTTTTCGAAGGGAAATGATTATTTCTGATTTTTTAAACTTTAGTATTTTTAGGGTATACTTTAGTCTACCAAAGCGTATTTTTTAAGTTGCAAAAAAAAATAACAAATGGCTGAGATATCCCGCTGGATTTGGAGCAGGTCGACTCGGGACTTTGAAAATGGCATACAATCTGGTGCTCGTTGTTTTCATCTGAAACCCATACGGTTGAAGATTTTTATTGAAAACATTCATAGTTCGTCCGCAAGCCTATAAAAAAGGAAAAAATAAAAAATTGGAAGAATTATACAATTTTTAAATAGACATTGTGATTTCTGATGAAATCTTTGTTATATTTTAATATGGAAAAGTATTTTTTTTGGCCGATTTTTTAAAACAATTATGCTTATAGACAAGGTTGAGATGTTGTTCAGTCATGTGCCAAATTTGGTCAAGATTGTTTGAATACTTTTTACGGGAGGATGTATGCCAATTTGAATAATGTAGTTTTGACTAAAACGCGTTTAAAGTTCGGTCACGGAAAAAGTCCATGATAACAATTACTTACCGGCTAATTGAAAAAGAATTGCTTTTCTTCAGCCATTTGATTTTCCGTGCTTTTGATCCTCTTTGGTCGATAAGGAGCTGCGTCGCTCCTGTCGATGCACACGTCGAGCGTCGGCGTTGTCGGCGTAATTTTTTCACTGAGTTCCAATTATGATATCCAATGCGAGCATGGTTTTCAAAATCGCCGTATATCCTTCGTTCAATAGTCCAGCCGCAAGATATGATGCAATTTCGATGATTTTCAGTCCAGAATGCAAGTGCTTCGGAGCCAAGATCCAGATCGTTGAGTTGAAACTTTCATTGGCATTTTGAGTATTTCAAGTATGCTCAAAAATAGCGGTGGACGCATTTGGAAATAGTAGAGTATAAAAGATAGGTAGCCCTATCCGTAAGGCACGACTATGCATGCAGTGCCCTCAAGCGTCGGGAAGTTGTGTCGTATTTGTCTTCCAAACGGCTTCAAATTTTGATTTAAAATTTTGGTACCATGTTTTTAAGACATTGAACTAACGTTTTATGGAAAAAAAATCCATTTTTTTTAATTTCTAAAGGTATCTCCCTTCTTAACGAGTCATTCCATCATTAAAGCTGTTTCATCAGGATCTTATTCACTAAACGGTTTCGCAAAATGGGAATAAATGCTGTAAGGATATTTATCTTTCGACAAATCGCTGAATTATTATCGCTATTTTGTTATTTGAAACGAAAAAAAACGAATTATTAGGAGCGTGCATTAATTATTGGAGACTTTTTTTTTAGACACACCGCTTTATTGTAAAAAATTTGTTACGAATTGATCATTCAAAATATTGTCCATCGTTAGCGACTACTTTTTCGATTCTTTCTGATAATAGGTGACACATCTAAAGATGTGTCGTTCCACGAATCTATCCACGAATCGACTAATTTTTTGGTATCCTCATAAGAATGGAAGCACTTTTCGGACTAGCCATGAGTCATCGATCGAAATAAGTGGTAATCGGAAGGAGCAATATCTGGAGAATACGGCGAGTGTGGTTTGGACATCCCAGTTAAGCGCTTTTAACTTTTACTTTACCGGTTTCGCACCATAAGGCCGTGCGTTGTCGTGCTGGAAAATTACTTTGCCGTGACTTTTCGCGTAATCTGGTAGTTTTTGCTTCAATGCTAGGATCAATTGTTATAGGTAACGTTCCCCAGTGATGGGTTCCTTGGGTTGGAGCAGATCAGAATACACTGCACCCCAGCTGATCTGGCTAAATACAGAGCATGAGCTTGGCATCATGAATATTCGGCTTTGCCGTCCATATTGATGGTTCGCCTGGCCTGCACCATGATTTTTTACGCTTCGGATTATCGTAGGGTATCCATTTTTCATCACCCGTCACGATACGATGCAAAAAAACGTTTTCTTATACGTCTTTGAAGCAACAATTCACAGGTCATTTTGTGCCTTTCGACGTCTTTCGGCTTCAACTCGTACAGCACCCAATTTTCTTGCTTGTGAGTCATTCCAATGGCCTTTAACCGTCTGGAATTCGTTGATCGATCAACATTCAATAATTCTGCAAGTTTTTTTTCCGTTTGACTCGAGTCTTCATCGAGTGAAGCTTCAACTTCCTTATTTTAAAACTTTTTTGGCTGGCCTGGACGTTCCTTATCTTTCGTGTCAAAATGACCTTTTTTTTTATAGCGTCGAAACCAGTATTCACATGTTGAAATCGATGGAGCATTATTACCATAAGCATCCGATAGCATTCGTTGGCTTTCAGCAGCATTTTTATTCCAATGGAAGCAAAAAAGCAAAGTTTCCCACAAATGGCGTTTTGTTGGCACAAAATTCGACACATTCATGCTCATAAAATAATGTCTTTTACACTTCGGCAAAACAACACATACTGAAAACTAAAGTCACGCGATGATGTTTTGACATAAATTAGTAACGATATAATCCGATGCGGTACAATACTAGTTTCGCTATCTCTTAAAATTAATGCACACACCTAATAGTGTATGAATCAAATCCTGTAAATTTGGAGGCAATTATAGCATGGAATTATTAAAACTTTTGGATCATTTCTCAGAATAATCTGCAATAATTAACATGTATTTGTTAACATTGATAAACTTTGAAGGATACTTCCATACATTATAGTTACGTGAAAAAAATATTTCTATTGGTCGATTCTTAAATATATTCTATGATGTGTTTTCATTTCCAACAGCAGTATATTTTTATTTAGTTTATAAAAAATTCATATCAGTGTTCTACCAATAAGGATGAACACCGAGTTGAGTTCGCTAAAGCACATCTTCTGAATATATGGCATACTTCTTTCATAATATACGTACGTTAATTATCATAGCTATATTGTTGTTGGGATTGGGCAAAACAACAAGTATACGTGATTATCAAAGCCGATTAAAGAAAGCCGGCTTGTCAATTAATAAAATATATTGCAATAAAGCTGACGAGCTGACACTCATTATACTTAGACTAATATTAGGTGTAGTAAAAAGAAATCCATTATTTTTGCATGAAATTGAAGGCAAAAATAATGGATTTCTTTTTACTACACCTAATATTATGCGTTGTCTCTGAAAAAGAAACGGAATGCAAATACGTCTTTTTCGGACATATGTATATTAAACATCTAATTTTATATGTTTTATAGCATATTTCCTTTATTTGGGTTGAACTAAACAACTAAACGGATGGGTATATAAAAGGAGCTTCTATATACCCATCTTTTATTATTTTATCGACATGTGCATTGTTAATGCATGGCTTCTATACCGAAGAGAAACGGGCAAAAACGCAAGGACCATGAGTCTAAAAGAATTCTGATATTTGATCGCGAACGGATTGATGAAGTGCAGTAAACAGAAACGCGATCGTCCTCTAAGTCGTGAAACGTTGATCACAAAAATCAAATTACATTTACAATTACAAATGGTTCTTACATTTTCCACGGAAACTAGTGGTTCTGTAAGATTATTCTTTTAGCTTTTCCAAAGATCTGCAATATGTCATAATTTATATCCCCGAACCGCCAATGTAGCAAATTTGCTACAGTCCGAAAATACTACTTTCCAGGCCCTTATCGACAAAATTATGGTTGGACATTCATATTCAACCCTTTATTAGCCATACTACCAGAGGAAATGATTTTGAGCCATCCAGAAATAGGCGTGGCCGTTAAAGGGTTAAACGATGCCTCCAGTATAAAATCAACACCCTCTCCAAATTTCACGTTTCTGCTTTTAGCGGTTTAGGCTGGGCGATGATGAGGCAATCAGTCAGGCCTTTTATTAGGTGTATGACTTAATTTTTACAGATTTTTCAGCAAATTTATTTAATATAAAAAATAGAGAACAACAAACTTAATCTTGGAAATATTGTCCATCGTTTTATATGACCTTGCGCCATTTCTCAGATAACATACGAATGCCGTCGCGAAAGAAACTTGCAGGTTTCGAGGCGATAAAGTCATCGACGAATTTACGCACAACGTCCAGCGTTTTGAACTGTTTATCAACTAAGGCGTGCGGCATTGACCGGAACAAATGATAGTCGGATGGGGCCAAGTCTAGTGAATATGCCGCGTGCGGGAGAACTTACTATCCCAAGTTCAAGCGGGTCTTCTGAGTCGCGCGAGCAACGTGAGGTCGAGCGTTGTCATGCAGCAGTATGACTTGCCTGCTTGCTTCCCCAGTAAATAGCCTTTTCTGATCAAGTTCTTCGCTCAGTTTGATCAATTGTCGGCTGTAGCGTTCCGCAGTCACCGTCTGACCAGTTTCCAGGGGTTCGTAATAAAGCACACCCTTCATGTCCCACCAGATACACAGGAGAACCTCCTTGGTTACTAAGATCGAAATCACTACTTCTAAAACGTTTGTACCAATAATTACACGTTTCATAAGACACAACGTCGGCTCCAGGAACACTACAAATTGATTCCCGTGCTTTAGAAGCATTTTTTCCTTGTTGGAATTCGTATAAAATGCAGTGCCGAATGTGCTGTTTATCAGTTGCCATCGTAAACTCTGCTATTCTGAGGGGTTATGTAACTCACGTAGACTTGTCGTTCGGTGTTCTGAAACCTTGCGTCTGATCATTCCAAAAACACAAAAGACCGCGAAAATATTGAAGATTAAGTCATACACCTGATATATATAGATAGATGGAAGATAGATAACTACGCTTAAGTTTTATCTAAGATGAGGCTGTTCATTTTACATTGCAAATACAAAATATATCGAATGCCAAGACGGAATTAGTCCGAATTCAAAAGTACAGATTCACGTAAGCGGTGTTTCATGTGAATATGTGTTCTTCAATGTGTTTACTAACTTGCCGAATTGTCTACTATAGCAGATTGGCGAATTTCATCCATTTGGTAGCAGAACCGAATCTCTATTCGTTATATAGCAATACCTTCTACAGCGGAAGTTCACCGATCGACAGGGTAGCAAGTGAGGAAAAGCAGAGGGGGGCAGGGGGGGCGATGCGATCGCGGAAACCTCTGAAATCGACGATTCAATTAATCGTTCTATCGTCGTTTTGTAACACGTGACTGTAGCAGGTTCATTTGCCATTCGCATGCTCGTGCATGGCAGAGAGAGA
Organism: Ophion ventricosus; assembly: GCA_963932345.1. Taxonomy (NCBI): domain Eukaryota; kingdom Metazoa; phylum Arthropoda; class Insecta; order Hymenoptera; family Ichneumonidae; genus Ophion; species Ophion ventricosus. The sequence goes on along the minus strand of OZ010713.1, from coordinate 26,869,912 downwards.
GAGAGAGAGAGAGAGAGAGAGAGAAAGAGAGAAGAGCCGAAGATGGAACGAGAGAGCGAGGGAGATAGAATTCCCGAATTTCGAAGGTTTTACCGGCCGCAAACCAAACCGTAATTCCATTCACGTACGTGGAAGCACGTATGTTCTACAGAGAGCAAAAACCGTGGAACCATGGGCAAACCATTGCGGTGCATTGGAAATGGTCAAACGTACCCAAAAGGACGCATAATTGTCAGAGTTAATCATCGTAAAATATCTGCGCAAACGAAAGAATTCAATTGCGACGTACATTTAGTGACAAATTCGAGAAGGTCTCAAAGATTCAAATTGAGTCTAGACAAATGGCAGTGATAGTGTAAAATCTGTCTTACAAGGTATAGGGGCGCCCATTAATTACGTGAGCTTCAAATGGTGGGGGGGGGGGGGGGGTCTGGCGGCACCTCACCAAATCTCATTTAGAGGGAGGGGGGTCAATGAAAATCTCACGTCAACTTTGTAATTCAGAATATATACTATTATAATAGTTTCCAAGGTACAGGGTACAAATATGGACACCTTAAGACTTAAAATCATTCTAGAAGGGAAAATATTTCAAGAAAAAAAGAATAATAACATCATTGCAGTTGCTTTATTATATTTGGTAACAATCAGATTTATTAAGTATATATATATCCTTTGTAATAAAATTTTTCTTTAACTCGTGAAATGTCGATTCTTCCTGACTGGTCTGAAGATATGGACAGGCACGTGTGCACATTAACAATATGAAATAAAAATAATAAAATGTTCTTATTAATCTTCTGATTCTATTCTTAAGCATTAATTAAGTTATTGCTTTATTTTCTTCTTCATCAATTTTAATCAGATATTTGTCTGTTCATCTTAACATACTCTTTGGAATTAAGTTGCCCATGGATCGAGTAGGAAAGGTAGTGTCGGGGCACTACTCTACCCTACCCTATTTTTTAACTATACAACACTAAATTAAAGCCGTTATAGTGCACCTTAAACGTAGTATCATTTTTCACATCTTCTTTCATAGAAAAAATGTATTTGATAGAACACTCTATCAGTAAGTCTTTATTAGTGGTATGAAGCAAAATACATGAAAATATCAAACAAATGTAATCATTTAAAAATTATAGGGAAAATCTCACGTGCGGGGGCGGGGGGGGGGGGGGGGGGGGTGCCTCCACATCTCACCAAATCTCACCAGGCAGAGGGGGGCTCCGAATTGAACAAAAAACACTTCACGTAATTAAAGGACGTCCTCATATACGAAGTAGCAGCAACGAGTGAAATCGTGAAACGAATGCCCTTATTCTGTCCCGAGCAGAAATTTGTTGGGGAGTCCCCAAATCCTACCACATGCTTATAGGAATTTGATAGGGATGCCACAGTTAGGGAGTCCACATTGGAATCCAAGTGTATTCCGCGGTATTTCCCGAGTGACGCCATTTCAACATTTTTACTTGAAATTCTCAACCGGAATTTGTTGAGTTTCCAAAAAAAAAAATATATCCTTTCATGTTCCCGTGCACAAATTTGTTGGGAGTCCTAAGAAGCACCCACATCTCTATAGGGAGTCGTTAGGGACACCGTGCACATAGGGAGTCCTCATTGGGATCCAATTTGATTCTGCAATGTTCCCTAATGAACGCCCTATATGAATTCCTACCACGTTCGAATCGAAAATATGTGAAAAGTGACGAGAAAAAAACTCGGCGTATTGAAACATAACCTGCATACTTCGTAAGCGTTTACGCGTATAGTGATATTATACTAAAGTGCAGTTAAATAAATAACAAACGATAATTACAGTTGATTTTCAGTGATGTTATTATAATCGATTTTTAAGATATACTTTTTTAAGCGATTGATACTTTTTACGATAAGATTTGTACATTTTTTAAAATCGTCTTATTTTGTATAGCTATATATTTTGGTTAGAAAATTCAACGCACAAAATGCGATTGAATCCATTTAAAATCGTATCGGATTCTGTTCGATATTGTGGAAATACTTTAGAACTCAAATTGGATTCGTACATTGGATTCCAATGGGGAATCCCGATTAACATCCAATGTACAAGCGTGATGTCTTAGTATAGGAATCGAATACGATGACCATTGGATCTCTATCAGGAAGTGGGAACAACTATGAACACCCAATTGAATCCCTATAAGAATTTCTGCACGAGGTGCAGTGGGTCTTTGGGTTCGCGCCAAACGTGTATTTTTATTACGCTCCGTCCATGGTATTTATGAAAACAAGAATTCCCAATGCGCAAACATTATAATCCGCAGTTGATATTATTATAATTCATCCCGTATAATATTGTAAGTCCATACTTACAAAACATTGTTTGAATGCTCATTAACAGCTATTCGGCTGCTCTCGTATTCTCCAGTCCGTTAAACTACCGATTTTACCCCATTTTGAATTTGCTCTACAACCGTAAATAATTGAACCTTTGAAAATCTTACCGCATGCCTATGCGTTTATGAGATGTTTATGGCTGAAAATCTACGATGTTGAAGTTCACATCGTTGGAACGCAAGGAACATACTTCTTTAATTTCTATCTATTCATTTTCTTTATCATCAAAAATCTTATCTTGAAAATTTGGGCTGCATCTTTCCGATTGGTATCCTAAAAAACGTTTGAGTTTTTTTCGTTGCCCCAATTAGCAAAAACAAAAGTACGATCCACCAAACTTTCGTTCGATTCCAACGACGCAAACTTCAACGTCATAAACATCTTTCATACCATAAATTTAAACATGGTTCGAAAACACTGAAGTAGGACGAAAAAATATCAGCCTTCTATTCTGTCTCAAGGGGGGTAAAGTAAACGACGAAAAATAGCCAATTCTAATATTTTTTTATAGAAAAGAACGAAACGTTTAAAATGTCTGAAGCTTTAGGTACAGTTTATTATATAATTACACTGTATACATTTATTTTAGCATTGAAAATGCTTTTAAATATGTGTATAGGGGGTCTGTTTTAGCGAGATTTCACACGAAACCAACGCTACCCCCACTCTATTGCCGCTGTGTTGTAGCAGAGTGGGGGGCGCTGCGACACGCTGCATGTCTATGATTGGTAGAAAAATGCCGCATTACATGTAGAGTCATTCGTGGTTGCAAATTGTAAGGTTTAATTTTGATGTGTACATTAAAATGTTATCAGGATGATAATTATATTTGCAGTCTGAGAGAGAGAGGGAGAGAGAATGAGAGAGTTAGAGAGTAGTTGGAGATTAGTTGGAGAGTGGGAGAGTAGTTGGAGAGTGGGAGAGTAGTTGGAGAGTGGGAAAGTAGTTGGAGAGTTGGAGAGTGGGAGAGTAGTTGGAGAGTTGGAGAGTAGTTGGAGAGTTGGAGAGTTAGAGAGTAGTTGGAGAGTAGTTGAAGAGCTGGAGAGTAGTTGGAGAGTTGCAGAGTAGTTGGAGAGTTGGAGAGTAGTTGGAGAGTTGGAGAGTTGGAGAGTTGGAGAGTTGTAGAGTTGGAGATTTGGAGAATTGGAGAGTTGGAGAGGTAGCAACTCATAATATTTGCATGTGCCTTATTCTGACCACCCAAAAGGTCCGATTACATTCTGAATGCCATGAAATAGTTGCACTTTTTGTAATATCTATAGATTTTTTCATTAGAAAATATTGCAAAATGGCGAAGTTATAGCGTGGAACTTCCAGGAATGTTGGAGCGGCAGTTGTCCATTTGTGGGAAAATCCAATGAATTGAATGTTTATCCGAAAAATATGAGCCAAGAATTTTTAGTATTTTAACATCCAAATGCTGAATTTATACCTAAGAAACAATTAGAAAGTTAAAAAAAAATTTTAATGGGACACACCAGAAAAAAAATCGCCATTTTATACTAAATTTTCGTTCTTTTTTGTAATGAAAAAGTACTTTTTATAAGTGATTTTCATAAACAAGTAGGTATAAGTTCAAGGTAATATTATTATTGAGTTGTGTGTACAATTTTGGCACGATCGATTAACTTCCTTCGAAGTTATGTTACCCACAAACTTAAAAAATATAGTTTTGCGAAAAACGTGTTCAAAGTTTCAAACTACGAAAACTCAATGATTTCCGTGACTTGCCGGCTAATCAGCGATTCCAGCGCGTATTCTCGCAAAGTTTAAATAAAGAGTATCGATACCCATAATGAACATAGTAATAAATTGCGCATGCGGTGGATGAAGTTAATCTGTCGAAGAAAAGACAGACTAAGCGACGGGGGGGGCTGAATTCGCGTTAACATAAGAATAGCGTTCGCGCGACGACATGCCTTTACTTGAGCGTAAAAAGCCAATCTTACGTCCCACGGCTTCGTCGTTGATTCCATTTGGCTTCGCGTATCGCCCCACGCTCGTCGCTTCAACGACACACCCGAAGCGACCGAACTTAGTCTCAGCGAAAATTGGATAAGTTCTGGCGCACTCGCGCGCGCACACCCGAGACCCATTCACACACCAGCACGGAATAGCGAACTCTATTCGGGCTACGATAGAATAAGGAGAAAAAAAACTGACGTGGTACCGGGCTCAGAGATCACGTGGATGCCTCGAAAAAGTCACGTTTTCGATTGCTCGTATATATGTAGTATGTATACTCTGGTAATGATGTAGTGATGATCCTTGTGTTGGTAATTTGGCAATGTTGAAGCTAGAACTTATCAGACGAGGGTGGATGTACGTAAGAGGCTCTGTGAGCTTCCCATCTTGATGTGCAAAACTAAGAGGCATGCTCATAATACGTAAGGAAAAAAGGAAAAGACAGAGAGAGTGGGAGAATGATTGATTGATTGGTTTATTCTATGCCCTGGTGACAACCTTGGGGCAAAACTTGATATAAGTATAATAATGTAGATAGTGTAAAATAAAGAATATAATGTTATAAAAAATACAAATATAAAATACGTTAAATTATAAGATAAAGTAATACAATATGGTAAACTATGGAAAATACAAATAAAGAAATATGATAATATAGTATATAAAATAAAATAAAATAATATAAAATAAAAATATAAAATCAGTGAAATTATGAAATAAAGTAATAGAGTAAGGTCAACTAAAGTAAGTACTAATAATTAAATCGCTACAACGTCGATTTTTGCTGAAGGTTATACAATGTTACAATTTATGATACTATGGCTAAGTATTAAGTATTTTAACTTAAATAATGTAAGACCGGTGAATAACAAAAGGAATATCAGATAGGGACGAGCCACGCCAGCAAAACAAAGCGCTTTAACCAAAAATAAGAATGCAAAAGCATCAGCTGCTACGTAGTGATACTATCACGTTCGAAAAGGAATGAATAGAGTCGTCTTTTAAAGATAGAGATTGTTGCAGCTGAGGTAATATGGACAGGAAGAGTATGCCAGAAATTGATTGCAGTCAGGACATACGAATTCCGGTACGTTACGGTGCGATGTGATGGGATGTAAAAAGTCGTAGTATTTGTCTGACGCGTGATCCGATCACGTGGTTGGGATAAAGTAAATATGCTGGATAGATAACTTGGGGAAGCATCATGCAGTATATTAAAGACCATCAGGCCAATGAAGTAGAGTCTGCGCGAACGTACAGTTAATAAATCTAACTGACGTCAGTACGTTGTGATATGATCATCCCTTCTTAAGTTGAAAAAAAATCTTATGCAGTTGTTGACTAATACTTGAAGTTTGGAGTTTAGCTCATTAGATAAGTCGTTGTAAACCACGCTGCAGTAGTCGATCAGTGGGAAAATAAGAGAGGTTGTAAGCATGATCCTAATTTCGCGTGATAGAGAGTTTCTGTGGGATTTGAGTTTAAATAAAGAAAAGTTCACTTTACGTGAGATTTCAACAACATGATCTTTCCACGATAAGTTTGCCGACATAGTGACACCAAGATTCCGCGCTTCTCGGACAAATGGGAGAGAAATTCCATTTACAGTTATGGGCGTTAATAAATCTAAATTTATTTTGTATACGAGAACTCTGCTACCTAAAACCAAGACCTTGGATTTTGTAAGGTTAAGTTGGAGTCCATTTTTGTGAGCATAATTGCTAATAACGTTGACATCGTGTTTTACGTCGGAGATAGCGGTCTCCAACCCCGACGGAAAGCAACTTAGGTAGATCTTCGTATCGTCGACGAAAATTATGTGTTGGCTGTCGAGAAGGTTTTGACTAATATCGTTGATGAATATGGAGAATAGGAGCGGGCCTAGGACAGAACCTTGAGGAACTCCACATGAGGTATTCAGCTAATTTGAGGATGCAACGTTGCCTTCGACTACAGCTTGTGACCTACCAGTTAAATATGAGTGGAACCAACCTAATGAGTTTTGTGAAAAGCCGAGGTTAGCGAGTTTAACAAGTAGCTTGTGATGGGGCACCATGTCGAAAGCCTTACTAAAATCGAATAAGATCAGTATGGTCAGTTTTCTTTCATCCACTGCTAGCTTGACGTCATGGTAAAGGTTGAGTAAGGCAGTTTGAGTACTAAAACCCTTCCTAAACCCAGATTACATTGAGTTGAAGAGATTATGAGTATCAAGAAAATGTAATAACTCGGAGTGGACGATTCTTTCAAAATTTTTTGAAAATTCGCACAAGTTGGCGATCGGACGAGTATCAGACAAAGACTGAGGAGGATTAGTTTTAAGCAATGGCTTTATGTAAGCTTTTTTCCATAGGGACGGGAAGTGAGCGGTTCTGAACGAGTTATTGAATAGAGTAGCAAGCATACGTGAAATTGTAGGAAGCGCATGATGAATGGCAAAGAGTGAAATTCCGTCGGGACCACAACAGACAGATGTCGACGTGGTCGATTTAATAGTTGAAGTAACGATTTCGTGAGTCACCTCTGAGAACTGAAAAATCGGGAGATTAGCAGGCAATGTATCAAGATTTCCTAATAATTGTGGGAGTGAGCAGGCGGGCGAGGTACACGAGACGATCACGAAAAATGAGTTTAATTTATCCGGGGTGAAAAAATTGAGGGGAGAAACTGATGTTGAAGCAACAAGACCCATGTTTCGTAATTTCCTCCATAGTTTTATTACGTCATGCGTACCCGAAAGCTTCTCGAGGTAATAGTTACTTTTTGCTTGTTTCAAGTCAGAGACGAGCTCGTCCCTAAACTGCCTATAAATTGATAAGCCTAATACGCTTCCGGAACGCTTCGCTTTCGTGTAGAGTGAGTTTTTCATTTTAATGCGTGTTTTGAGCTGATCTGAGAGCCACAGTACAGGAGAAGCAGAGACAGTGAAGGTTTCTAGTGGTGCGTGGGCATTGAAGATTGACGTGACGGTTTGAAACAGAGTATCAATACGTCTATCAAAATTCTCTATGGTCGTAGAATCATGGGTTGACGTTTGGTTGAAAGGTTCTAGTGAGCGGGATAGGTCGTTGGCGTATTCACCACTATCGAACCTCTTAAGATTACGACGAGATATAGAACGTTTCGTCATCTTAGTGGTATTAAATTTGTAGGTAAGTTCGATTAAGTCAGGTCCCGCGATGAATGGACCGCCAGACTTCTTGAAATTGATAACTTTGTATGGACAATCAACAATAAAAACGTGAAGCCATGAATTACACGAGGTATGGTGGGTGGGATCGGACTTGACTATGTGTAGCGCTAGCATTCGCGTGGTTTCTCTCAGAAATTCTGCTTCAAAGTTAGCGGAGGTTAAGTTACAATTTAAATCACCCGTTATTACGAGATTTTTATACGGGATTGAAACCCAGGCGAATGTATCAACGAAGTCGTTGAAGAGGTAGCCTTTTGGTCTTCTGTACAAGGACGTAGGGACGTAGCAGCGGACGTAGCAGCGGTTCATTATTAGAATTTCGTACTTCTAATATTATAAATTCAGGTGCGTTTAGAACTAGGTTTTCAGAAATGGCCAAGATCTTGGCTTTGAGTCATTCGTGGACATAACATGCTACACCTCCGCCCTTGGCACAGACCCTATCATTCCTTACTACGAAATAATCATTTATGTGGACCAAGTTGTCGGGAATGAGTGAGTGGAGCCAGGTTTCAGTTATCGAGATTAAGTGATAGAAATGCATAGTAAGATGGGCTCTAATAAGTTCAATATACCCTAAAAGAGAATTTGCGTTGATGTTGGCTATTTCAAATCGGAGAAATCTTGACAAGGGTTATCGGGACTGACGGTAGTGGTGGCGTGCGGTAGTCAAACTACCTTGACGAGGTCAGCCTCGGAGCTAACAGTTCTTACAGAGGATCGATTCGATTTTCTAGCACAGATGACACCAGATTTCACCCATACAAATCGGTAGCCAGTTTCAGCTGCCTTGGCTTTTGTTGCTCGAAGAAGCTTATAGGTGGGTGTAGGGAGTAATTCGTTTACAAAGATTGATCCATTTAGGTCTAGTGAGAAGACTTCGCGTATTGTGAGCTCTTTTTTTTGTCGCTTTTTGGAAATGATGAAGTCTTTTATCATTGAGGATTTTAACGTAACGAGTAGGGATTTGCGTATTCGATGGGAGTTTTGGATGCTAGTAGCCGCGTCGCCTACAGTAGTAGCATTTCCTTTCACAAGGTAGCGAACATCGAGTACGTCACTGATTAATTCCGGAATACCTAAGGCATCCAGAACTTTGCCCACGATTTGACGGGAAAAGTCTGTTAATTGTATGGGAAAACCTGACGTAATAATTTCAGCGGAATTACGATTTTTAATTGTATGTCCATTGTCTCAACGGAGGCAATGGACATAGAATCTTCGAGTGTAGAAATTCTTCCAACCATGGCTTCCTGACCCAACGATAGTTTGGTAACATCGGACCTAAGTTCGGATATGTTCGAAACTACCCCTGCGAGCGTGGATTGAATCGACCCGAGCATAGTGTTAGTTGTAATATTGAGAGATTGTTCCTGATTCATGACATCATTGATGCTGAAGGTGTTCAGAGTGCTATTCAGTACAGAAAAACGGATTGGTGAGGTCTCGGGTGTTCGCGGGGTTATATTTGACCGTTGCATAGCGCAGGAATCGCAGCGGAAAATTGACACGTCAATGTCAGTCGGATCGGGATTAAATTTAGAAATTGCGCACTCCGTGTGGAAAGTGAGGCCGCAGTCGACATTACAAATAATAATAGTATCACCTCTAGTTGCTAATCTCTCACAAATTTTACAACGCGCAACCATCGTGAGAGAATCGTTAACGTAATGGTATCGAGATATAATCGATTGAGGACACGATGATAGATCTGTTAATTTGTAGAACAACTAGCGACCTAGTTTACCTAGGGATTGTATCATGGAAAGGCAGCGTAAGAAGTTTCGAAGCAGTGCTTACGTCGTATGATGTAAACAGTGATTGATCCTTGATCGCGTAAGCGCGCGACGTAAAGAGGCAGACGGTGATGGCAGTGTTTCGAAATTTCGAAAAGGCGCGTTCAGTATATGGGTGAACAGCGATAAATTCGTCGCAGGATGTAAACAGCGATTAATCCTTGGTCGCGCAGACGCACGATGTACGAAGCAGGCAGCGACGGCTGTGATCCGAAGGTGTCAAAAGACGCGATCAGTACATACCAATACTAGTGCGACCTGTATACATAGGTGTTGGTTGGCGAATGTGTGCGAGGACAAAATCGACGTCGAAAGCAATTATGGCGAGTGAGGTTGGAAAATATAGAATTGTTTCCATCGTTCCTTTGCTCCAAAATTTCCGCAAAATCAGATTTAATAGGTCGCGAACCGATGAATAGCAGATTTGTGCGTGCTATGGACCTGCAAATACACCGCCCGAGGGCGGAAGAGTGCAGTAACAAGCGAAAGAATAGCAGAGCCAAATGCGACGTGACAGGTTGTACTTACGTCTCAAGAGAGAGAGAGAGCGAGAGAGAAAGAGAGAGAGAGAGAGAGAGAGAGAGAGAGAGGAGAGAGAGAGAGAGAGAGAGAGAGAGAGAGAGAGAGAGAGAGAGAAAGCGAGAAAGGGAGATGCTTTGCATCAAGCGTACGGTAAGGTGGTATAGGAATACGCACCTAAGCTTCAAAGCAGCGAAAAAAAGAAAACAGATACATTTTGCAAATCAGTTTTTGTTTTAATTGAAAGAATATCTAGCATTCTAATTCATTTATGAGCGATAATTAGGAATCTTATTTTTTTAATAACAAACTAAAAAGTTTCACGAAGTTCGCGAAGTTCGTGAGTTCACCAACTTCATGAACTTCGCGAACTCCCGAGATCCCCCAGAGATGCAGTTAGTGTGGCCTCTTCAGCCTCTTACGAAGAGTGGCTTCAGTCGCTTCCAATGAACCTGCTACCGCCCTTATAGATTCACTATCATTAACTCGCTTCCTTGCATTTTCAAGATCCGCTATTGACCATAGACTTCGGTCGGTAGTCCGTTTCCTTTGGGACATGCTGAAAGTTAAAATGAAACATAATCTTTAACAACAGTCGTATGAGAGTACGCGCATACTCCTACACACCTAAGCACTGCGTACTCTTATACGACCTGCACATTTTCAAAAAACATGACTGTTACTGCCATTTATTGATGAGATGCGAAATTACTTTCATTTTAGACAATAACCTCAGTAAACCAGCATACTAAATTAATAGTTATTTTCGAAGAAAGTAAATGGTGTTTCGTACTTGTGATGCTTTTAAAATGTCAAAAATAAATAAGAAATTGCAACCAAAACTTCAAACTTACCTGGCTTCTATATTTTATTCCACTTTGGATTTTTTTTGTCACAAACGTTTACGCTGACAGGCAGTCTAAATACAACTAAAGTTAGCTTCCATTAGCAAACCGTTTCGTCAGTAGCGTAACCACGTACTCTTATCACCCGCGTGCTCCTATACCACCTTATCCTACTGTAAGAACATTATTATTGTCTTCCAGCTCTGCCAACGGGTAGCCCGGTCATCACAACTGAGCGGGATCGCTATGACCCTGGGGACATCCTACGTGCAAATTGCACGGCTCTACCATCGAAGCCGCCGGCAATCATTTTCTTCACGCTCAACAACCAACCGGTAAGTCTTGCAGCTGTTATGGATACAATTGCATTAATGAATCCACTGTACAAAGGTTTCCGTAGGTTTCTTTTCCTGATTCCTTAAGGTAGTAATCTCGTCAATGCGTTTTTCAATAGATTTTTTTATTTATTTCGAGGACCCATCAGGACACTATTAAGTGATTACCTGCAAAATTTCAAAAGGATTCACCGTTGTGTATTCGAGATATAGGCAATCAAAGATTGCACGGTTTTACACGTGTTCTTATGGGGAGCAGTGGTAAATTTCACATTTCACGCGATAAGATCGAAACTTTTCTATAGATTCTTAAAAAATAATTCACAATTACAGAGGAACATATGACGAAGTGGGTAAAAAAAATTCATGAATTTTGACCGTCTAGTTTCAGAGATAATAGCGATTTAAATTAAGCAATGTCTAGCGGGTCTAGCGCCATGAAGCGACCGGAGCAGACTAGAACTAGTCTACAGTAGTGTATGCATATCTGTATACGCAGAGTATCTATGCATTAGTAGCCGGAATGGATAGTCCGATACAAAAGTGAGGGTTAGGTAAACATTATATTAGGCGTTTTCGTCCAACATACATTATTAGGATATTTCGCAATATTTCGAAGCTTTCATCGATTGAGTGGAGAATAAACTTGTCAACGTGACTGTGGCGCAACTACGACCTTAAAGGGTGGTGTTTTTCAAACATGATGACCGCGACCTTTTTCTAGTAGTCAAAAACTCCCGTTGTGGTAAAACTAACGCCAAAGGTTATGCGTGAACTTGTAGTGACCGTTTTGGAAAACACATCCTCAGGAGACTCCAGGTAAACACAATACCAGTTACGATTTGGCTTTAACCCGTGTAGAAATTTGAGTCGACAAAAGTGCTGTTCCTTATTTGTCTTCCCTAGATAATATCAGGATCAGTCTTCCAACGTCGATCAGGTTCGCCCTGTAACAGGTCTTACAATCACGGTCTTACAATTACCAGGTCTTACAATGACGAGGAAGGTGATAGTGTACTGATAGAGCCCTGCAGGAGAAATAAACCGGTGGAGCGATAGAGTAATGATCAAGTACTGAAAAAGGGCTTTTGACGATATACCCGAGCAAAATCACTAGCATTAGGTTGTACTGATACTTATTATTTCACAAGTATCACAAAATCATAAGTGAAAGTGCACGCTGAAAGCATAACTCTTGTGTACGTGGTGCCTTAATGGGTCGAAGTTTCATCGTGTATGATGGTTACGCAAAGTGTTTCGCTTGGAGCCACCTGGCGGATTGTTGGCGAAATACATTTAGGCACTGTCTTCGCGGCCAGAACTTTGATATTTCCTGATAAGACGACCTCGATTTTAAAAATCACGAACCACCTGCTCTACTTTTTGTTTTATTAAATAATTTGGCTATTTGTTATGTTCAAATTAATATTTGTTGTAATATCATTACTTATGACAAGCATTTTTATTCTCGTAGGTTATAATTGATGAAAAATATGCTTATTACGGCTAATAGAATTGAAACAGATGTATTAGTTTCATGCTAATCTTTGATAAATTACTTTTGATGAGGTAAAAAGCAAAGCAGCTTCGCACAGTTCTTAAAGTCGTTTTCCACTTTTCAGAAAATGTTAATGTTCTGGCCGGGTATACATTACGGGAAGTGTACTTGCTCGTAATGTATTCCGGCCAGAAGAGTCTAATTTCCAAACATAAAGCCGTAAAAAACGATTTTGTGAACTTCCCGGTTTGTTTCATGAAAGAGCCCGGTCGGGTAAATTAGACGAGGCAAGCATGGTCAGGTTCTAACAAAAAATAGGCAATGCCCGGTCACATTACTGTGCGTCAAACATGATATTCTTTGATTCCAAGATAAGTCAGTGTTCCAATGCGAAGGGAACGACTTAGGCAATAAACTCGCGCGTTGGTTTCTACGCTTTCACTTGTTGAAAATTGAGGATAATCGAGGAAATCTGACTATCGCGCGATGTCATCAAAAGGATTACGATTAGATTCGATGTAAATGAAAACTACGAAACTTCGTTCTCATATATTCTGCTTAAACGGTATGCAGCTCTAACTAATTGGACCCCGTAGGAGGGCTAAGACCTACGTAATCCCCGGGCCCGTTTGCTCACCGTCGTAGCTTCGCGGGAAGACCAGTCTTCCGAGCGAGAAGGGATCGCTTTGAGAAATCCTTCAAATTTGTAGGGAGTGCCTCTAACAGTTTCAGGGTAAAGCCCAGTAGCGTCTAAGTCCGCAGCCATATTCTCCGTCTCCTGTCTATGTCAGCATGATATTGCTATAGACAAGTCGGCGGTCGGGAAGCGCATAGACAAGATCCGTTATCGCCGGTAGCCTTGATGAGAACAGCTCCCTCGCTGCGGTGTATTCGAGGTGCCTTCGTACAACCGACAGTGAGACAAGGAGACGAAGAGAAAGAGCGAGAGAGAGAGAGTACCGAGATGACTTCTCTAAATCAAATTTAACGGTCGCGACACGACGCTTAATCCTCCCTCAGGTTTTCTCCGTCGAGCCTCCTCTCCCATCTCACTCCTATATTCACTTTTTCTCGGGTCTTCCGTCTCCCGTGACCACGGCATGCTCCAACACCATTTGAGCTTTTGTATATGTACCGTACATATTGAAACCGAAATTAAACTAAAACCCGAGGGTTCACATTGAGAGCTGCAATATCTCTGCTTTCCATGAGCTCATCTTGATATGCAACATCGTTGGAAGCGAAAGCGAGGCACAGAGAAGAGGGATTTTGGAGATTTCGCACATAAATATTTACATTGGTTTCGTGTTGACGCCATGGAGCAAGGACATCCGAAGACATAGTGGAAGGCGCAACCGCTCATCGTTTTCCGAATAAGTTATGCACATAATATCACTTTATACATGCCATGGTTCATTCCCCCATCCGATTCTACTTGAACAATCTACGTGATACCTATACTCTCCATTAGGAATCTGGCTAGAAATATTTGCTGTGGTAAAGTAGTGAGTCTTTTAAAAAAATCAACAACTCGCATGTCAGAGCTTCAAAGTTAACATTCGCATTTTGTATCGTGATACTGTTGTTGAAGCAAGATATATGAAGTGCCTATATAACAGCTTTTGGCCGCGACTTCGTCCGCGTAGATTTTAGGATTTGATCCAGCGAGGAGAAAAGAAAGGTAAGAAATAAAGAAAGAAGGTAGAGTGTCATATTTCTCAGGCATGGTGGTATACTGACTGACTGAGCTAAGGGTTGGTAATTAATTAAATAGTAAAGTGTCAACCATTAACTCCAGTATCATACAATGTTATTGTTGTCTACATAACTATATGGCTTTACAATATAATTGACCATGCAAGACGCTAATTCTTTCTTAGTGCACCTCTACGTCCTTTAAGGAATATATTTTCCAAATTTCATTGAGACAGCAGGCGGGAATTCGATATTCTCATACAAACTTCAACACCCCGTTGCACTCCTAATTAGAGGTTGTTTTTAAAAAATCCTTAAATATGCGTTTTATTATTTGTTTTGACGAATATTTATGCGTTTTATTATTTGTTTTGACGAATATTTAAACCAAGTTTCAAGTCGATAGATGCAAGGAATACAATTTTTCATACAAACTTTTAAAGCCCATTTCACCCCCTTAAGTGTTGATTTTCGAAAAAATCGGTTCTTAGTACACCTCTCCACCTTTGAAGGAACATATCTTCCAAATTTCATGTTTCTATCTTGAGGGATTTAGGCTGGGCGTTGTCCATATTTCAGTCAGTCAGTCGCAGAACTGTTTTATATGTATATATATAATGAACTCTGGCATTCGTATCCAACAGGTAATCAGAGATAATTCTTGAACATCTCTCACAGCCGCCTTTAGTAAATTATCCTCTTAGCGTAAGCCACCTGCGCAACCTTACAAGAATGTAGACTTATTTTCGAAGACACTGATAACGCTGTATAGAATGATCCAATAAATCATTAATCTACATAATTCAATTAGCAATCGGCCGTTTTGTTTTATTATTCTCGCTTTTCTTCTTTCTTCTTGGCTTAATCAGTCAGAGAAACACTCATGCGTAGCCCGGTTCCTCATGATCCACTCGTGCACAGTCACGTCAATACGCTACTTAACGGTAAATTGAATTTGTGCAATTCATCTTCTTAACTTCTTTATTTCGGTACCATCGCTGCGCTACAATTTTTAAATCCTTAGACGTAACGGCAGTGCAACAGGAAGTTTATCGTTAGAAATATGTAAACATCAATCTGCTTCTTATGCACAAATTTTAGTTGGAAAAAAGTACTGTCCCTTATCTACCTTCCCTAGATAATGTCAGGCCATATTCAAGCCTTCCAACATGGATCAGGTTCGCCATGTAACATGTCTTAGGCCAGGCCCCGAGCCGCGGTTCCCTTTTTTTGGGCACTGATCAGGAACTGGCCGGGAACTGACGAGGTGAGGGATTGGAAAATCGCCACGAAATGACAAGGAAGGTGATGGTGTACCGGCAGGGCCCTGCTTGATAAATAAAGCGGCGAACGGACAGAGTACTTATCAGGTCCTGGAAGGGCTTTCAGCGATATACTCGAGTAAAATATTATAACTGGTATCTGGTTGTACTGATACTTATTGTTTCACAAATATCACAAAATCATACGCGCAAATGCACACTCCCGTGCGGAATTCGACTTCAGGCTTTGATCGAGCTCATCTTAATTTTCCCTAACTTTATTGAGGCCTTAGTCTGGGAACCTAACATGGGCCATCAGTGGCCGGTCGCACCTTGCTACCGAGGGAGTGCACACACACGCACGTACGCATATGGCTGCAACAATTTTTATGAGGCGCCGTTGAGGCAATTTTAAAGCCTTTAGCCTTTATTTAAATTTCCCCTAACTTTATTGAGGCCTTAGCTACCGAGGGGTGGCCCTCGATAGCAAGGTGCGACCGGCCACTGATGGCCCATGTTAGGCTCCGAGACTAAGGCCTCAATAAAGTTAGGGAAAATTTAAATAAATCCTAAAGGCTAAAAATAACTATGGCCTTTAAAATTGCCTCAACGGTGTCCCATAAAAATTATTGTAGCCATATGCGTACGTGCGTGTGTGTGCACTGTGAAAAAGAAATGTGTTATTTCAATACGTTTCAGGCTTATAATTTTGTCGCATATTTTGACACGTTTGATTCCGCGTTATTTCAATGAACGAACTGCATGCGTGTTGGTTCAAGGCATCACAGCTCGTCTACTAAACGCATAGTTTAATTATTATATTTAATCGATCTTGATAAT
This sequence comes from Ophion ventricosus, assembly GCA_963932345.1. NCBI lineage: Eukaryota > Metazoa > Arthropoda > Insecta > Hymenoptera > Ichneumonidae > Ophion > Ophion ventricosus. The sequence continues at coordinate 26,853,585 of OZ010713.1, read as the reverse complement.
TATTATGCCAGAAATTCTTTAGTTAAGAAATTTATACTAATTTGTCCCTATATTCGCAAAGTCTGGTAGTATTGGGAAACCGCTACTAGGGAATCTACAACTACATCCCTTAGAGGCCGTTACTTGGTCTCCGTACTTAGCATAGTTTTAGTCAACCCTACCCTACCATTTCCTAATAGGGGCCCGATTCGGCTCTTTTACGGAAAGCCCTACTACGGAGTCCACAAACAGTCCATTGAAGGCCCCGAATTGTATTAGGGATGCCCTGCCAATTTTCCGCACGGTCTGTAAGCATACCACTTCTGTACGGGATGCAACAACGGATCGAAGTTTTACCGTTGTATAATGGTGCCTTGGTTACTCGAAGCGCTTGGTTTGAAACCACCTGGCGGGTTGTTGGCGAAATACATTCGGGTAATGTTTTCCTGAACATTGATATTTCCTAACAAAGCGACCTCGATTTTAAAAACCACGGAACACCCGCTTTACTTTTTTGTCGTATTAAATAATTTGGTTATTCATTACGTTCAAATTAATACTTGTTGTAATGTCATTATTCGTGATAAGCATTTTTATTCTCTTAGATTATCATTGGTGAAAAAAATGCGTGTCATAGTGAATAGAATTACAGCCGAATTATTAGTTTTATCCCAATTAATTATAAATATATTTGACGGGTTGAAAGGTAAAGCAGCTTTACGCAACTCTTAAAGTCGGGCTCCACCTTTCAGGAAATGTCAATCTTCTGGCCGGCTATACATTACGTGAAAGTGCACTTGCTCGCAATGTGTTCCAGCCAGAACATTGTAATTTTCAAACATAAAGCGTAAGGCGTAAAAAAAGATGTTGTGATCTTCTCTGTCTGTTCCATAAAAGAGCCTGGTTAGATGAATCAGACGAGACAACCCTGACCAGAGCCCGATACAAAGTATGGAATGCTCGGTCACATTTCTACTGGGTCTTGGTCACCTGGAGGCTTATACTCTTGACATCGCCTGATGTACTAAATTACTTTCAAGTTTCTATGCACGACATATAGTGTCGAGTGACGCTATGTTTTCATCTCGTTAAACGGTCGAAATGCATATACATAAACGACATTAGCATACTGCACAGTCCACGAAACGATAAGCATGATCCTGCAGTAATAAAAAATTCGTTGGCTGCCTCGAAGCCATATTGAGAAAATACATATACAGACATGAATCATTCAAGCAGAAGAACTAGTAAAAAAAATCGCATACCTGAAGAGGAATGAAAACAAAAACAAACCCAGTTGCTTCGGTTGTAGTACACGTGCAGGAAATGTCGACCGTTTCGTTCAATCATTTCGCAGCTACAATATCATGTCCCAATGTTATTTGATCGTCTTCCTTCAGAGTCCATTCTGCCTACTATGGTGACGTGCAATGCCAAAAAAAGTAGTATATACCGATTATGGTATGAGGGCGTTTTTCGCAGACACATGTATGACTGAAATGGGATGATGGTCGGGTCGCTTCGAGTGTCTGGGGGCTGGAGAACGATTGTACCATGGGATTACGACCTACCGAGTATTACGGGATAGCGAGGAACGGCGGTGGGTAGATATATAAATAAGTGAAACGATAATTAAGAAAGCAATGTTGGTCCAGATCCGTATCTTATCTCACTTGTTTGTTCATCCATAATGTCTTTTATTGCCTCGTCCAATCGCCATGTTCCTTTGAAAGTCAATCCAATGTTTTTCTATCTATATTTGTCTTTTTATTGTCGCTCTTTTCAAGGTCATTGTGGGCAGCCCGCGTGGGTTGTTCTTTTTCCTTCTTCTTTTTATCTCGACCTTTCACCTTCTTGACGTTCAAGTATTATGTTCGATTTTTCTTGGCCGTTGGCACAAACTGAAAAAAAAATTTAGAGAGCAATTAACAAGGTTTGGCTGCATTTTTTTATACAAAGTTATTTTTAAAAAACTTTATTAGAACCTTATTTAAATAACCTCGAAGCAAAGACAAGAGGGCCACATTTTTTTCCAATTTCCAACGTCAACGAATAACCAAGAGCGCCACATTTTATCCAGGATTTTAAAAAGATATTAACATTGTAGCAAGTTATTTTCCTCATTAAATTACTCGAGTACAGATGATTACAGAACGAAACAGCATCGTTTCGAATTTTATCACAATTTTTACAACATGTACTGTGTAAAAAGTCTCGACGGTAACTACCGTTGGGTCAAAAGCTGAACGACCGAACTAAAAAAACAGGTGAGCCTTTCATCCCTTACTCGCTCTGCTGACTCATTTTCAACCTATCCTTCTGCCCCTCCCCCTCCCCCTTTATTTCCCCCTCGCTGTTTCTCTTTCTCGCTCCTGATACAGCACAATGAGTTGCGCTTGAAAGGACTATAACATATAATATGACGCAGAATGAGTTCGGAATATCGCGTCGATTTTACGTCATAAGCTTGCGTTTAACAGGAACCGGAGTGATCACAGTTTAAAAAAAAATGTTAATGTCTCCGAAATAATAACCCCTGTGATAATGCTGTCGACGTTTATTCACTCGGAAATTAATTGCAACTGCTCCAAATAATTTTTCATGATCAATGGACAATCGCTTGACATAAGCAAGATACATTCTGCTTGACAAAAGCGTGTACGGCTACATATTCTTCTGGAAACCCTTAGACGGTAGATTCGAACACCAGCAGGTAGCCAGACCCTTCTACCAAGATGTTTTGAATCGAAAGCGTCAGTTGTCGTCCGACCATGGTCACAGACGAACCACTGTTGTTCGAAAAATGCCCCGAAAAACAACTCACTTAGGCGGAAGAAAGTTTTGACCGCGATTGAGACGAAATATTTTTTTCGAACGTGGCTTCTTTTTGGGCACGTTGTTCCAACAAGCATACCTGGTCTACCCACAACAATAGACACCAAAGATCTGGAGCGTCCAGCAATTATTCCGACAGATTCGACTAAAATGGAGGTCTTTGTCACCAGTTAGGATATGAAATTAGTGGAAAGTATTCCTCGGAGTTGCCAGGCAATTATCAATAGTGGAGCTATTGTACCACTTATTAATAATAAAGCATCACGGTATCATGTAGTGTGTGTGTATTTTACAACGTTTTTATTAACTCGCTTTCTTGTCTGTCTGTTTGTCTCTTCGGTGCAAATATTGCAATCGATTTTGAACTAACTTCCGGATGAGCTAGAGACTTGAAACTTTAAACATAGCTCATTACTGAATAAGAAATAAACAGACAGACAAGATACATAAAAAAATACATCAAACATTTAATATTGAAATAAAAATCTTATCAAATTAATTTTGCTTGCTTCTTTATTTTATATTTCAGGAAAACAACAATTAAACATGATATATTATTGATAGGTAGGTATAACAATGTTCTACTTCAGATATGATCAGGCGAAGAGAAACTGAAATAAACCTTAAATTTTCCACATGTCTCTGTCATAATCTCATCAAGATGTTTAAAATCGATCGCAAAATTTTACACACACAAGACTAAAAAGCAGAAAATAATTATTTAAATAATTACATTTTTTTACTATACCACGTTTTTAAAACATACTAAAAAATATAAAATAATTTTTCCTAGCCCCACACAGATTTATAACCTCATACAGACTCCTAACCCCATAAAGATTGTCCTGGAAACTTGTGATTGTGAATTTTTAATGACTATGAAAATACTTGTAGGATTTAAAAGGTAATCGACTTAAGGTCGATCGATACTTAATCGATCGATACTTAAGGTATCGACATTATCATCGTGGTATCGATACAGAAATAATAGATTATTTACTCAATTTTCGTGACGGCAAATATATTCGTTTCTGCGTAGTTTTTCTTACCTTTGTTCTACCATAGGTATAATTCATTTTGATCCAGTCTCTCTCTCTCCCTCTCTCTCTCTCTCTCTCACTCACTCACTCACTCACTCACTCACTCACTCACACACTCACTCACTCATTCACTCACTCACTCTCTCCCTATCTCTCTCTCTCTCTCTCTCTCTCTCTCTCTCTCTCTCCCTCCCTCTCTCTCTCTCTCTCTCTACCTCGTTCTCAATTTTCAAACTGCCTCTATACATGTACAGCGAGAAATACAGTCGGTGGCGCCAAGACGTGTACACGACATGTCGTTTGTTCTACTTGTGAAATTCGAGATGTTTCTCCACGGATAAGGCAGCGCTCGTTCACGCTATGCTCGGATGCCTCTTCTTAAAACACACCCCCACACGTCTTCCACAGATGTAAGAACGAACTGATGGATTTCATGTATATAGAGCATACTGTGCCACCTCCTACGACTACTTTTTGTACGATTTTCATGATCCGGACGTTTCTTTATATTGTTAGATTGCGTGGAAAATTCACGTCAGACAAACAGAAACGCATTTTCAAACGATGGAAAAATACAATAGAAGGTATTTGGGAAATCACTTTAACCGAATGCACGGCAGGCTTAGTTGGTGTGGAGCATTCGGAACATTCAGGTACATCATAGGCAGAAAACAACAGCAGAACAGTTAGGGTATAATGAAAACTGCGTACCTGTCCATGTCAGAGTAAAACTCTCGAGAGTCACTCTCAAGAGTAGCAATCACCAGTTGACACGCTACTAACAATAAGAGTAACTCGCAGACAGTAACGCCAGGCTCGCTGATAGTAGACCCGTGCGAGCTTTCTCTCTAGTGGAGAAGTTGAAACATGATATCCGATAGTTGCTCGTAAAGGTTCGAACCGAGTACGTATTGCGACAGTACTCTCAGAACTATGACCATGGCACCCGCAACTGAACCAAAGAATACACGCATGTATTACCCGACTAGACTAGAAATTTAGCTACGAGGCAGACTAGGGCTAGATCCGGCATGCCGCATCCCGTACTACGACACTGTACATGCTGCCGGATCAGGGCTTTGCTAGGCGTGAAACGCTTTTTGGCATTCGGCCTTGAAACTGATATCGGTTACGGACTCTTTCAGGCCCTCATCCGGCTGCCTGATCGATCTCTGAAATGAAAAATTAAATCATCAACAAATTATAAATAAGAAAATTATCGTAGTATTTTTTGTTTCCAGTTGCTTTATTTATGTTCCTGCATATACGAGAATTGGATTAAATCGTGTCCTGTCTCGTTACATTTTTCATATAGCCGCAGGATTCGAACCTACGTCTTTTAAATCAAAACCTAAGTGCGCTACCTACTTAGCCATCCTAACACTTGTATAAACCTGCTTTTTTCGTTGCTTATTTTTATCATTCTAAAGAATGTCATTGATTTTATTCTCTTTTTTATATAATCGTTTTCCTGGGAACTTAGAAAAAAAATGCTTGAAATCAAGTTAAAAAAGGGGAATCTGGACTTATAATAATTCACAATAATAAATTCACTTGTAATGTATTTTTATTTTCATATTATTTAGATATTACGGTCATGACATATTTGGTTTTAGTTTGATTTTTGGATTAATAATCATTTAAATTATACTTTATTAAATAGTATCACTTTTGTTCTTAACATGTTCCTTGGCTGTCTTCGCCGCGCCGTCGGCAGCCTCAACATGGAGCTGACAGCTATCGGGCTGCGGTCCGGATATCGTAGTAAGCACGCCTGATCTGTGCCGTATGCCTACCGGATCAGAGGAACCCTCCTACGGGAGTAAGAAGGTACCCTGATCAAGTTGAAGTAAAGTAGCCTTCTTACTACGGTTCCACTGAATCGGTCGACATCCGGCATAAATCAGGCGTGCCGTAACGCGGCGCTCATGGCAGCCGTGTTACGGGGGCATACAAGCGACCTTACTTCGGCGTTTGCCCTCCTAGTGCTTCTTCCAGCGGACCAAAGAGATAAGACGCATTTATAGTGCGACGCTCATGCAAGCGATCAGTGTGATGCCACGCGGGCTGAAAAAAAAACAATTGCAAGCACCTTGCCAATGGATAGCCGAGTCTTGGCTTCCAATAGAACTGCCTCCGCCATCCGCCGCTACTCCATACAGGCTTCTTTGGATTCGGGTATGTAATGATAGAGCCAAGTTTCATCGCAGGTGACGATTCGAAGACAATACGGGGGTGGAGGCCTTTGTGCGCAATTGGCTCTTGACACAACCATCTTCCTTCTACGATGCCGAAATCAAAGACCTCCCAATCCGCTGGGAAAAATCCATTTCCAATGCCGGAGATTTTGTTGAAAAATGATATGTGCTTGGCTATTTTAGTACAAAAAATAAAAACATTTTTAACATGAAGTCTCGTTTATATTTGACCCACCCTCGTACATTAAAGCTCAGGGTGTTATTCCGCCTCCAAAAAGCGGAAACCGAATTTCGATCTGAAATTTGGCATACACTTTCATTTTAATGCTATAAGACGTCCCTGAAAAGGATTTTTAGCGACGCGTCATAGTTTTCGAGATATCGATTTTTGAAAGTTATTTTTTTTACCGCGCTCCTACTCAGCGGGCTGAAGTAACAACTTTCAAAATTTTCATTTCTCAGAAAATATTGCAAGTCGCCAGAAACTCCTTTCAAGACAAGTCTTATAACATTAAAATGAAGGTGCATGCCAAATTTCAGATCGAAATTCGGTTTCCGCTTTTCGGAAGTTTATCCGAAGCTCGTCTTCATACATAAAGGTTCGTTTTCTTTTGTCTCTTGAACAACGTGGCGTCCACCAGCGTCAGCAGTGTCAAAGAAACGTTGAGAGCAGATACAACAAATCTACAAAATACGCAAACCCTGGCCTTTCCATTCTTTCTCTTGATTCTCTTTTCACTTATTAATTACAATAAGTAATCAGAACTCCGCAGTTCTATTCTCCGTCTGTACTTTACCTACCAACGATGGAAACCTCGTTGGATCGCTGTTAACAATGACGATGTACGAATATTAAAACCATAACGAGGATGAAAGACAAAGAAGATCTTTGCGACTAATTGAATATAAATATACGAATACCGGATTATTTTATAAATGGAAAGCTGACCGTAACGAAAGGGAAAAAGGCTTTTACGCGTTTCCCACGATTACAATATAATAATACGGACTTTCATTTCCTACGTACTTTTGTATTCTCATAATTATAATGACGTTTGATAACGGAGTAAATGAAAAACTCTCACTCTCAGTTGATTAAAGAGATTTAATTTATTCCAGCGTCACTGTAGAACTAGTGACATCCCTTCAGTGTCGTGAATTTTTTTTTATTTCAATTTTACTTTCAGCATACTGTTTCGGGCAAAAAAGTTATTCAGCCTGGCCAGATCGCGACATCGTGTAGGGATGAAACGTCCAGACAAAGTAAACGCGTATATTGTCGAGTAGGATACTATATTTATGTATGGAAATGCATGCACATAATGCAAGGGTTGGGAATTCGTGCGTCAGGAACGCAGGGCGGACGCGTGGGCGGCAGGTTGATGCTTTGATCACCGGGAACTGTCGCGATTGTTTCGCTCTGGAACCGTTCGTTTGGTATCGACTAGCCAGCGTAATCAACTCCATTATCGTCATCACAGCATTAAAGAGGGGATACAAAGAGCGAACGGGAGTGGGCGAGGTAGAGAAAGAGAAGCGCCCATAGGGAATGCTCCAGGGGATAATGGTTGATTTACTTGGGAATGCGGTTCGAGATATCGAACGAGACTGGATAGGCGCTGCTGTTGTCAGTCACCGTTTTCCCATCGACCTCCGATACGTTTTGTGAATCGTTAGATGTCTATCGACCGCTGTACATCCGGGCAATGCGTATATAAACTACGACTATATAAACTACGAAATTGTTTGGTATCATTTGCTTAAGCTGACGAGAAAAAAACATACAGATAGCCCCTGTTACATTATAACGTTAACATTTGATGACGTTGAAGTTTGCATCGTTGGAACGCACCAAAAGTTAATTTTTTGTTTTCACTAGGATAAGGTGGTATAGGAATACGCACCTAAGCTTCAAAGCGGTGAAAAAAAAACACAGATACATTTTACGAATCAGTTTTTTTTTTATTGAAGGAATATCTAGCATTCTAATTAAATTATGAGCGACAATTCGGAATCTTAATTTCTTTAAAATAACAAACTGAAAACTACAAAAAGGGATTTGCGAACTCTTGGACATACAGACGTTTAAGAGTACGCATGAGTGTCGATATGAGTACGCAAACTTCAATCGACACATGAATCGCAAATAAAGTTGCCCACATTTGTATGAAAGTGAGAGAGCTGGAGAACTGGAGAGCTGGAGGGCTGAACAGAGAGAGAGGGAGAGAGAGAGAGAGGGGGGAGAGAAAGAAAGAGAGTTTGAGAGTTCGAAAGTTCGATATTTCGATAGTTCGAGAGTTCGACAGTTCGTATCTCCCCAGAGATGTAGCTGGTGTGGATTTCTTCAGCCTCTTACGAAGAATGGCTTCAGTCGCTCCCAATGAACGTGCTACTGTCCTTATAGATTCACCATCATTAACTGGCTTCCTTGCATTTTAGAGATCCGTAATTGACCATAGACTTTGGTCGGTAGTCCGATTTCTTCGGGACATGCTGAAAGTAAAAAAAACATAATATTTAACAAAAGCCGTATAAGAGTACGCGCGTATTCTTATACACCTAAGTACTGCGTACTCTTATATGACCTGCGTATTTTCAACGAACATGACTGCTACTCCAATTTATTGGTGAGATGCGAAATTTCTTTTATTTCGAATATTAACCTTAGTAAACCGGCGTACGAAATTAATAGTTGTTTTTGAAAAAAGTAAATTTCTTACTTGTTATGGTTTGAAAATGTAAAAAATAAAAAATAAATTGCAACTAACAATTCAAACTTACCTGGCCTCTCCGTTTTATTACACTTTGGATTTTTTTTATCACAAACAATTACCCTGTTAAGCGGTCCAAACACAACAAAAGTCAGCTTCCATTAGCAAACCGTATCGTCCGTAGCGTAACTGCGCACGCTTATCACCCGCGTACTCCTATACCACCTTACCCTACTAAATCTTTCTTTTGGTTAATTTAGTACGTGAAAATCGCTCAAACGTTTATGCGTTTCCTTATTAGAAATTTATGATCTGAACATGCAAAAAAAGGCTTTGGATAATAATAAAAATGAAGAAAAGTAAAATATATCGTTGCATTCCAACGATGCAAGCTTCAACGTCGAAACAATTGCAGATAACTGCACTTACCAATTCAATACGTAAGCACATATCAAACGGGAACCATTACGCCTTTTGTCTCCTTCATTATTTATTATCGTACGCACGCCCGTTGTCATAAAAATTCCCGAATTATCTTTGCACTGCAAATCTAATTGTGTCGTTTTAACATATCTACATGTGTTCTTACCTTGTGGTCACTTTATAAATATTTCCGATTGTATAATTTCGGGATTCGCTTCATGCGTTTTGTATTATGCACCTAAGTTTACTATTTCTATGCATATTTGATGTGTTGATTGATTTTTTTTTACACACTGCATGCATGTTGGCTTCAGGCATCACAGCCCGTCTAATAAATGCATCGAATATCTCATTAATCCAAAATAGAATGAAATACTCAACTCAGAATTCTACATCAATGATTTTTTATTATAAATCGTCATTCTCAAACACTCGGAAATTATTTTTTTTTTAGGAAAACAGTTCGCCTACACATGGAATCGAACCTACAACCTACCTGCCTATACTACGCTCGCTGTTGCATTTATTTGTTTATTTAACTACGCATTTTATTTTTTAATCGCAGGTATGGCATAAAAGACAAAAGTAATTCTTATAATTATTCGTTGTTTCACATAAACTATATAAATTAGTTAACATCATTATGATAATTAGAGAGTTTTATCAAATAACATGATGTAGATTTTTTCAAACATAACCTATACAAACATATAATTCCTCTCTCTCTATATGCTCGATATATATATATATATATATATATATATATATATATAAAGATGCTCACACGATAATGTATTTTTAATCGTCATATGTAAATTAACAAGCCCTGTTCGGTTTATTTCATTTAAATAGGTATTAAGTATTTTAAAATTGACCTGATTACGTTAGTATCAAGTACATTAAAATTTACATGTAAAGTATAATATACATACTCCGCATACTTAATGCGGATCCACTGTTTACGAAAACGCACAAAATGTGCCTAATTTTATGATCAGACACATAAATGCATTGCTTAAGACACGTTTGATATTTAAACGTGTAAATGCATATATTTACACATTTTGCATGCTTTGAATAAAACAGCAATAACGTATTCAAGTTTAATGTGGTTCAAGTGTTTGAAAATACACTTTAAATGTGTTTGAATGCTCCATAACACAAATAATTGCGTTGTTTTAGGTTGTGTATGGCATTTACACGTGTTAGTTTCTAAAATTACACACCATCCATGTAACAAATAACACACATGGATTTGCAGTGTATTTATGTCGAAAACTTCGGAAATCATTGTGCGGTTTGATAGCGTTGCTTGTGGGTATATAACAAGATATGATGCTTATTATTATTTAGACAAACGCGGTTATAGCGCAACTTGCGCGAAGCAGCGCCACATAACACATAGTACAGTGACCCAACGGCAGAACGCTAATTGTAGTTAAGTTTAATTCGGTGGAGGCTAACAAGCACGCCAGCACCGTCAGTATTACTTCCTGATAGCGAAACGTAGGGTATGTCAGTGCACGTAACACGCGCTACGTACTAAGCACTCTCCAGCCTGTGAAACATTCGAGTTCTGCGGTTGCGCACACGCCTAACTACACCTAGCTCTACTTTGTTTGACGTACGTGATGCACCCCGATCCTGGTGCTGTAGGGTTCTTGTTAAAAGCATCCATACAATTCGAATCCGTTCAGTGCTTTCTATCCCGTTCCACATTATTGGTCTATAACGCGTAAGTAGATAGAACGAGAGATAGCTCGAACACCAAACGGGGCGCATTCTCTTCGGTCTGCCGCAGAGCCAACATAGCTTGGTCGTTGGAGGCAGTGCGATTGACGTGCTGTACAGGAAGGTCTCGCATCCCTCTGTTGGTTCCCGATGTCCTCGACACGTTCAGTTTACCGCGGAGTGCATTTTAGTCAGAACTAGATAGAGGGACGAAGAGAGAGAGAGAGAGAGAGAGAGAGAGAGAGAGAGAGAGAGAGAGAGAGAGAGAGAGAGAGAGAGAGAGAGAGAGAGAGAATGAATGAAATCCATGGGGAAATGGCCAAAGCGGGCATCTCACACCCGCGTATGTCGACGTAGTGTGTTCACATTGAATACGATACTTATACACTGTCAGACTATACTGATCCATACACATACCATGTTCCGTCGAGAGACCTGAGTATTGGAGATGCCCTCCAGGCAATCCTGTGGCACAGCGGTGTATTACGGACAGAGGAATGAGAGAAGAGAATCCCTCCGATGGTGAGACCTCCGCCGTTTCACAGAGGTCCAAGGACAACTTTGCAGAGAGCGAATCCTCTTGTCCTTCTTCGCGGCCGTCTGGTGACTCTCTTCGCGTTCTCCTGGAGGATTCCATTAGGCGTTACGGGAGAACCCACTTATCAAGCCAAGCCGATAGACGCGCCTGAACGCCCCACCCATCAGCAGCCTTCTACCGCATACCGTTGAAAATAGAGGGCGAGACTTAGAGACATACTCAGAGTTCCGGCTACTATCTCCATCTAACTCTCTTCGCACAACGTTCTCGTAATGGGAAGCTATGGATGCAGATAGATCTATTGTTTTCTCAGGCGAATTCTAGGGGTGTCCGGAACTCAGTCCTTCGGTCTCTCGATCTCTCGCTCTGGTTAAACTCGGTATATATTTTCCTTTCTCAGAAACCGCAGTCCGACCGTGTCGCAGATCGTGCAACCACCGAGATGACGTCTTTCCAAAAACGATTTCGGACGGTTCTCGGTGTCCTTAAACACTTTCGTTCTCATTAAATCCACTCTGTTCTCCGGTTCTCTCACTTTGCCAGTACCGTATTTTCCGCATAGCTATGGAGATTCACGTATACCTAATGATACCTTTTCTGTTTATTTACCTATACATGGCCTGCGAAATGTCTCTTTACATTGCTTCAACCCCAATAGCCCGATCCACTCCACTAACTTCCACTCTCCTTCTATCCTTCCTGCTGTTTCTAAAAGGCTCGCCGCTCTAATCTACCGACCAGCCACTTTAGCTTCTATCCTCCCTCCGCAAGGGCTCACCCGTCAATTCCTATCTTAGGACTTCTGATTTCTCAACGTGACGGCCAAAACAAATCACCAAAGATCTTACCTACATCTTACTGTATCAAACTAGCCCATAGCGCATTATGCCATTCACCGACCAATGAGTAAAGCTCAGTGCGGCCGTGTGATATAAGAGCGTGCGAGTTTTCCTTTGAGATAATGCGATGCAAGATGATCAAGTCATTGCCTCTATATATTTAGTAGAATATAGGTATGTATATTTTTATTCAAATAAACCAACTAACGGACCTTGGGCCAGTTTAAGGCCAAGCATCACACGCTGCGAAATTTCGATGCGGTCACGACAAGAACTACCATTGAGAACTATCGCCAGATGTCGCAACAACCGTCTGCTACTCACACTACAGCAAAGAGCAGAGGTCCAATAGGTAACGGTTGCTGCAATTCCGTGTGTGATGCGCGTATATGTGTACACGTCCACCATGCGGGATCGCCGCCAGTGGGCAAACTTATGCACTAGATTTTCAGGATTGTCGATAATATTTTGAGCTTCGTTGGTACATCTTTGCTAGTTTTATGTAAAAAAAAACTCTAAACCCCAATTTTTCGTCATTTCACCATAAAATGAGTTGAAACAACGCTCAAAAAGTGTTTTTTTTTTCACTGTCGGGAGCCTAACGCTCTTGAAGTGTGCATGATTTCGGTGCATCAGTAAAGTTTTTTTTTCAAAATTTGGAAAAATGTCGACCATCAGGCTTTTTTAGCAACAATATCTCTTGAACACAATAAAAAGCACGACCAAGTCAGGATACTGCAACTTCCCCCAGCAAGTTGTTGAATGAGACTCAGCCTATAGTATCCTTACTAAAAGAAAACAATTTTCTGAAAATTTCAGCTCTCTGACCTAATTCTTTTATGAGCAATCGAAAAAATGTGGTTACGACTTTTTTTTCCCCTTGGATATTTATGATGGACTCTTGTTGATTTAAAAAAAATCACTTATCGACAAAAAACATCAATCAAATAGCTTTTTAAGGGGCTATACCAGTGTGTACGCTGAAAATTTGGGTGATTTTCGGGAATTTTTTGGAAGAAAAGTACTCAATTAAATGTTACGGAAAATTAAGAATATATTTGGCTATATTTGACCTATATTACATAATTTATTCATAGAAAAATATTGAAATCCAAGTGGCTTATGCGCTGCCTTCGGAGGCGCAAAAAAAAAAGTTCCTCCACTGCTGACATGATTTCGGCCGATTGAGTAGCTGAAACCAAAAAAGGAAAAAATGTCGTTAAACTGGAAGGTATTTTCTGTACAATGACGTAGGATTTTCGAAAAATATCTAAATCTAACAAAATGGTGTAGTTATTAAAAAAAAAGTCTGTTTTCTTGCCTATAAAATGGTCGTTTTTTTCAATGCCAAATCGTCAATTTTCATCCAATCAATAATATCCTACGTCATTGTAGAGTAAATATATTCAAGAGTACTCAGTTCAAATTTCAAGCCAACCGGATAATTGCTCTTTGAGTTACAATGTCAGCAAATTTGAAAAATCTCATTTCGAAAAAAACGCGTTTAAAGATTTAACTATCGATTTTTGCAAGATAAAATGATATTTGCCATAAAAACCCAAACCCAATAAAAACCCGAAGAAACTGTCGAAAAAGGCAAAAAAAATCGATTTTTTTAAAGTGTCACACTGGTATAGCCCCTTAAATATTTCAAAGCTAAACTTGAATTTTCGAAAAGAAAAGAAAACTGAAAATGGCTATTTCAATGGGTTCCTTTCGAGGTACAATTATGAAACTCTCGCAAAATACTTACTTTCTAGGTAGATTCACTCTTATTTTTTTTTAGTTTTATTGATTTGCTGCGACATTGTGAAAAAAAATAAAAACCGTTTTTTTCACTATTTTCACTTTTTTATATGTACTAATTTACATGTACTAAAAAGACTAAAAATTAATATCAACGTAAATCGTATTTCGGTCAGAAAAAAGGTCCGTTGTGTAAAACATTTACAATTTGCATGACGAATTGCATGTAATAGATATGCTGGGACCATACGAGGCTAATTTAAATCATGTTACAATCATGAAAACTATTATGAAATATCTAAATAGTTTAACTAAATTACTTAAAACAGGCGATAAGCTCGTTCTTGGTCGATGTTTCCGTGATGTGAACAATGCTTTGAAAGATCTTGGATTTGTACTCATGCCAGCTCTCAAATAAAAACGCAGCCAGTTACCAAATATCGAGTCAAATGAAACTCGGTGTGTCGCGAAAGTTCATTGGCCAGTGGAAGCTATACATGGAATGATTAAATAAAAGTACAAAACATCAGACCACTAGCTTGATAATAAGTTGTTACCAAAAGTGCAATCATATTGCCGAATCGTTTGTTTCTTACATAATTGTTTGGACATAAATCTTAATAATGAGTTTGGAAAGCATTTATATTCGGATTAAAATCTTTCGGAAGAAGTTTTATCAGTTATGAAGCCTCGGAAAAATCTAGATAAAACTTTAGCTACTGAAGTAGAAACCAATCGGTCAGCTCGGCGAAAAGTTCCTTTCCATGAAATTAAATCTAATGATTTGCTAGGCTTTCCCCAAATGACTGAGAGAGATCTAAAACATTGCTCACTGGTTCACTTTCACAAGCAATATCATATTTAGCCGAAATAATGGTTGATGATAACAACATCAAAATTCAATATGAAAAAAATGATGAAACCATTCTTAAAATTCAAGTTAAGTTTCGACATATTAATTCCAAAACTGACCGGTGCTTCATTCAATATCAACCGAATAGAAATTATGTAAAAGGAATCTCTCGATATTCATGTGATTGCGTAAATGGAAGATCAACTATATGTTGTTATTCTCATATTGCAGCAGTAATTTATTATTTATCACATGCTAGATACTTAGACGAAGTTGTTAGACCAGCAGAAATTCTGAGGCATTTTAAAGCAAATCGTAACGTCGTAGTAGTGGAAAAAGACAGCGATGATGACTAATTAACTATGTTTGCAATTATTATCATTCCATTATATTCAGCAAGAAAATATTGATTTTCTACTTTATCTCTGATATTTTTTACTTTTTTTCACGAAAATAAGTCTTATTACAAAAAAAATCGAAAAGAATATTATTACTTGATACAGTTCAAAGCCAATAACATCATTTGCACTGAAAATACATGTAACAAAAGTGAAAATAGTGAAATAAAAAAACGGTTTTTATTTTATTTTTTCACAATGTTGCACCAAATCAATAAAATAGAAAAAAATTGAGGTAGAGGTACCTAGACAAACAGTATTTTTCGAGATTTTCATAATTGTATCTCGAAAGGAACACATTGAAGTGGTCATTTTCAATTTTCTTCGATTTGTGAGAATTCAAATTTAGCTTTGAAATATTTGAAAAACTATTAGATTGATGTGTTGGGTCGATAAGTAATTTAAAAAAATCAACAAGAGTCCAATATAAATTTCCAAGTGGAAAAAAAAATAAAAACTGAAATTCACATTACTATCGATGGCTCAGAAAATAATTGGGTTAGAAAGCTGAAATTTTCAACAAAATGTTTTCTCTTATCAAAGTTACTATAGACCGAGTGTAATTCAACAACAGGCTGGGGGCAGTTTCCGTAAGCTTACTTGACTATGCCCTTTCATCTCAATTGATTGTATCATTTAGTCAAAATTAGGGTGCAACATTTCGAAGCGGTTGGTGCGTGTGATACATGGCCTTAAAACATGTTTGATTAATTCCAGCTCAAATTTCACTGAAGACCCATTGACAAAATTAGATGTCCCATCTTTCAATGCGCGCTAACTTGGAAATTTTTTTAAACTAGCGTACAAAAACTAACATTAATTTTCTTAGAAGCCACGATCGCTGATATTTTTACTTTTTCCGTTCCTACGCAAACGAAAATACCTTCTTGTGTTGCTGTACTTTAATACACCGATTTCTCTATGTTCTCTCAATTCGTTACTCGGTTACGCGAATTCTTCATACGGTCGGTGAAAAAAGAGATACTGCAAACACAACTGTTATCTACGGGCTGCGGCTGTAGCAATGAAACGTTCGGTCCTACAAAACCTTTGAGAAAAACCACTGCATGGTAGCTGCTCCGGCCTAGCCTCAAGAGCTTTTCGCCCGTTTGCCAAAAAGTAGCTGGTTTACGAGACGACTCGAGCGTACAACCGAAAACGTTCCGAACCAAATGCTGCACTAGAACTTACAGCCCGGGAAAACTTTTCGATGAAGCTGTAAGTGGATACCGACAGTGTGTACGTTGTTTTCTCTCGGCATACGCATACAAAGCTTTCCGAGGAAAACCACTGCTTAATCATATCACTGAGCTAGTAATTATAATTGCTATACCTGAGTGTATACCTTTGTATACAGTGACTTGCGTTCATATTCGGACACCATTGTTTTTCAAATATGATTGCCCTGTACACTTAGGGGAAAGGTGTACGAGATGATCCCCCTAAGGGAGAATGCTCGTAATTTCAAAGATATTCAACATAATTAAGATCTGAAATCGTTTACTACTGGCATATTTATCTATCTTACGATTGGCATATGCGAAATATTCAATTTATTAGGGTTCTGATAAAAATATTTCTTTTTTTTGAAACCTTACATAAGGATCATCTTAGACATCCCGGTGTTCAAGATAATCCCTAGGGTATGGACAAGATGATCCCCCAAATTATCTTGCCCCTATTTTGGGATTTTTTTAAATTTTGGACAAATTAGGTAAAAATAAATAAAAATATGCGAAAATAAATATTATAAATGTTATCTCCCTCAACTAGAATTAAACTAAACCAGTCTTCTACAGCCAGTCTTAAATTACTTAGATATATAAATTATTATTTGTGATATCATTTATGCTTTAATAATGTAGTTTGAATATAAATAGACAATCTTTTTATATAATTTCGACAACAGACTTTCATAATCAACATCATATGTTGAAAAACAATTCTTCATCGTACAATCTAAAACAAAAAAAACCAACTTACATTTATTTCAATTTATTATTTATTTTATTTAAATTTAATTAAATTAATTTATTTATTATCAATTTATTTATTTAAGCCAATTAAATTTAGATTTTATTTATTTATATTCTTTATTTAAAAATAAAGCTACAAAACCAAATTGTGTAATTACGCTGCATCACCTTTAACAAAAATAAAGTAGGTACATTATTTGTTTACAAGTTGATCCCTAGGGATCATCTTGTACAATTAGAAGGGAATCATCCCGAGCAGAAATTTGTTCAGGGTGAAATCCGGACCGGATCAGGCTGCCACAATAGCAAATCCGGGCCGGATCAGGCAAATTTAGTCCGGCCCTGATCAGGGATGCAACGCTTTTGCAAATTCAGGTCCGGATCAGGCACCTTATCAGGCTCTGATCAGGCGCTTTATCAGGCCCGGATCAGGCACCTTACCAGGCTCGGATTAGGCACTATATCTGGCTCGGATCAACCAACTTATCTGGGCCAGATCAGGTGCCTCATCCAGCCTGAGACATGCGTGTCATCTGGCTCAATCATTTGATTAATTTTTTGTTTAAAAATAGATCAACATTTATTAAATTATTATCGCAATTACACGTTATCAAGTTTACTAACGTTATTAAAAATATGAAACATATGAAAACATTTTTTTTAAGTTTAAGTTTTTATTTTACTTGACTTGATCGTTTAGTTTTTGTTCCGGTTTTGGCGATGACAGTCCCAATCTTTCCGGCGCAAATCATGCGTGCCTGATCAGGGCGCCCTATTGATACCTGATACGGCTTCGATCCGGCGCAAATCAGGCGTGCCTGATCAGGGCGCCTTATTGATCCCTGCTCAGGCCCCTGTCTGGCACAAATCAGGCGTGCCTGATCAGGGCGCCGTATTGATCCCTGCTCAGGCCCCTGTCCGGCTCAAATCAGGCGTACCTGATCAGGGCGCCTTATTGATCCCTGATCCGGCCCTGATGGATCCTCAGGCAGCCTGATTAGATTTCTGCTCGGGATCTTGCCCCAAACTCAACTTTTTCATTTATTGCTCGATAACAACCTATAAGTATTCCACTGTTACTACGCCAACCAAAAAACCAAATTAAGCATATTATAAAGCCACAAACACAACAATGATTGCAACTGACAGTATACAATAAAAGTTCTCTAAGCTTAAAGTCAACCTTACCTTAGATCAACAGCTCACAATAAAAAATGTTTTCCTTCAAAACAAGTATGTCGCTCACACCGCTATCACGATTTGACTAGCGCGGGGGGATGCCGGACGCTACGTTTTACCAAAGAATACCACTAGATAACGTTAATAGTTTCGTCGCAATTGAAAATAATCATCTTACCCCATGGGATCAACTCGTACACCTTTCCCCTACGTATAGTCGAGTTAAGGAGTTTCGATACCAAAATCAAAATTATGGTAGGCGATTGAAATGTATATCACCGAAAGATTAATTTAGAATGCGTTGACTGTTCAAAAATCAATCAGTTTTACAACATAGTTTGGGAGATTTTTAATGTTCAAGTTGCATCTTCATCCATTTGGTAATGCATATGACACCTCGTAAACACCAGTTATAGGACTATGGGCCCAAAAATAATTGTGATAAGCCGATAAAAACACTGGATAACCCGTGATTACAGTGTTAGGAATGATGTGCTAAATAATCAAGTGGTTTCTCTACTTCGTTCGAAATAATATTCGAAAAAATATGTGAATTTTGAGCTCGAACGGTGCGTGTTAGATCACGCAATGTATATTCAATGAAGCGTTCAATATTTTATATTAATCATTACGTTTAGATATTAGTTTTCTGAACGATGCGTGATTGTGAGCCTACATCTCCTCGGCGCTTTACCAGGTCGACGGATCCTTGCCTGCCCTGGCGTCCATAAAAAAAGGGTCTAAAGGCTTATCCAGCACGACGCATTCCCGCTACGGAAAGATCCCGGGAAAGGCAATTACACATTTGGCAGCCAAATGTCCCGATCACTTTTTTGCATATTTTTCAGTCAATTGCTTCTATGTGATATTTCTTAGTACATAAGGATTTACGGGAAAACTTTATTCAAATATTGCTGTCTTGTATATTACCTACGAATTTCGGGGATTTTCAATATTTCCGCACGACCCCTAGTTTTGTAAGGCTCTTTTTGCGAGTGGTCACGAAGAGACGCGTCCACACCCAAATGACAAATGTTTTCACCCAATGAAAATAAAGAATTCGAATCATGCCAAATAAGGAATTCCTAGGTACAGGCGCGACCCTTCGATCATCGACGAGAAGAGTCAGTTGTCGCCAAACATTCGACCGAACATATCGTCCCCTTCTAAAATCCAAATTCAAACACTTCATTTTGAACATCGCATTACTAGTTTCTGTGTGTACAATTTGTACATTCAAAGACTGTATTCCGTTATATTGTGAAACAATAACAATTGTATGTTTTGTTCCACATCAGTCCTTATTCATTTTATTGAGTGAAGTAAAAAGTTCTGAGCGTTTTCCGCTAGATGTTTTTAGTGAGCCATATCTCACGATGTATACATCGCATCGGGTCATACTATACGGCGATTTAAAGGTGACATTACGCTTAAAAAAAAAGTTCTTTGGCAGTTTTGTGTTTGGTGAAGCCAGTTAAGTGTTACAGTGTTCTTAAATGGAGGTAAAAAAAGAGAAAATTCGATACATTCTTCAGTACCACTAAGACCAAGGAGAAAAGGCGGAGCAGGCGGCAAAAAAAATTGTGCTGTTTATGGACCCAATACAGTATCGAATGCAACAGCAAAGCGGTGGTTCCAACGATTCCGTTCTGGTAATATGAACGCCGAAGATGAGGCACGCTCTCGTAGGCCAATCGTCGAAAATGTCGATAAAATCATGGAAATCGTCGAGTCGGACCGGCATGTGAGCACTTATTCTATTGCCCAGAAACTGAAGATTAGCCAAAAAACCGTTTGGAACCATTTGCATAAGGCTGATCTCAAGAAAAAGCTCGATGTATGGGTGCCACACGAATTGACGCAAAATAACCTTTTGGGCCGAATTGATGCCTGCGATTCTTTGCTGAAACGTAACGAAATAGACCCATTTTTGAAGCAGATGGTGCCTGGCGATGAAAAATGGGTCACATACAAGAACAACAGCCGAAAAAGATCGTGGTCGAATCGCGGTGAGCCGGCCCAAACGATCGCCAAGCCCGGATTAACGTCCAAGAAGGTTTTGCTGTGTATTTGGAGAGATTGGAAGGGAATCATCCACTATGAGCTGCTCCCATCGGGCCAAACACTCAATTCGGACCTTTACTGTCAACAACTGACTAGATTGAAGCAGGCGATCGACCAGAAGCGGCCAGAATTGGCCAATAGGAAGGGTGTTGTGTTCCATCAAGACAACGCCAGGCCGCACACATCTTTAACGACGCGCCAGAAGCTCCGAGAGTTTGGATGGGAGGTTCTATCGCACCCGCCGTATAGTCCAGACTTGGCACCAAGCGATTATCACCTTTTCAAGCATTTGCAAAATTTTCTTGATTGTAAAAAATTGGCATCAAGAGAGGCTTGTGAAAATGAGTCGGTCAATTTTTTTACCAATAGGGACGAGGACTTCCTCAATCGCGGAATTATGAAATTTCCTTCAAAATGGACAAAAGTTATCGAACAAAACGGCGCATATTTGATCTAAATCGGATAATCCTTACTATGTTAATTTCATCGTCGAAATAAAGCGAAAAAACGCTCAGAATTTTTTACTTTATCGAATATTTATACGAAAACAGTTGCACTCTATTAATTTATAGTGTAACGTATCCGGCAAGCATCGTCGCCATCACGCGTATCGGAATTTACAACTCCGAATGAATTATTTAAACAAATTCGCGGTGCTCACAATACAAACGGTTTGTTTTCTGATATTGACGGAACTTGTAGGTTAAACCTGGCAACACCGCATTAACGCGCTCTGGCTAGTGAACTACTACAGTCAAGCATTGACAGGCGGGAATTTAAAAATCGGCGAGTGTTTGACACGTACATAGTTTAACAGCATTCGAATTTTATAAAGAGATGTATTTAGTTTTTTTAATTGGTTTATCACTATTATTTTTGAGCCTACAGCCCTATAACTGGTGTTTATGGGGTGTCGTAAGTGATACCCAATGGATAAAGGCTCAATTTGAACATTAAAAATCTCCGAAAATATGTTGTAAAACGATGTCGATGTCGATGATATAAATTTCAATCGCCTACCACCATTTCGATTTCGGTATCGAAACTACTTAAGGAATTCATGCTTTTTTTTACCAACGAGTGCACTTATTCTAATTGTCCGAAACATATGTTTTATTCAGTCAATTGAGATCATTATTTGCATAGGATAAGATAAAAGAAATAACGGTTGCTTTTGGTATCGCAAAAATATTCGGATACACTTTAAGTTGGTAGCTCGTTCGTTCTAAAAAATTATTTCGGCCGCTCAGAAGTTTTGTTTACAAACATAACCGTGTTGAAGCACTCAGGGCCAAGGATCATGTATCAGTTTAACTTGAAAACGCGTAATTATTGTACGTATTATAAGCAAAAATGGGACGCTATTTGGTCAATTTCCATAGAGAAAAGGGAAAATCATATTGGGAAATTGCCAGTTTATTAAACGTTAGTAAGAGTACAGTCGCGGACATCATAAGGCGATATGCTCTTGAAGATAGAATAGAATCTATTCCGCAAAATGGACGTCCGAAGCTCCATTTTGTTCGTTATAAACGGAACATTATCAGGAAATTAAGGCAAGATCCTGGATTGAGTGCTCCGAAGTTTACCTCACAGTTAAATGAAGAAACGGGGAAGAAAGTGCATCCTGATACAGTTCGCAGAGCACTGAAAGAAGAAGGTTACAATAACAGAGTTGATCGTAAAAAGCCGTATATAAGCGAGAACAATCGGAAGAAAATAATTAGTTTCGCTAAGGAATACTTAAATACAGAAGAGACGTGGTGGAACGACGTAATATTTGCCGATGAAAGCAAATTTAATATTTTTCGAAGTGATGGACGCAAAATGGTATGGCGTAAAATGAAAGAAGAGTTCAAACTTAAAAATCTAAGACCAACCATGAAACACGGTGGTGGATCTGTCGTGGTTTGGGGTTGTTTTTCAACTGCAAAAGTGGCCGAGTTAGTTTTCACTGAAAGCATTTTGGACAAAAACAAATATTTGAATCTTTTGGAAAACAATTTAATACAAAGTGCAACAAAAATGAACATTCGTGATCGTTTTAAACTTTACCAGGACAATGATCCTAAACATAAATCACGTATTGTTCAAGAATACCTATTGTATAATAGTGCAAATGTTTTGAACCCTCCACCACAGTCATCGGACTGAAACCCAATTGAAAATCCGTGGGATAAGTTAGATCGTAGCATATAAAAAACATCGATTAGATCAAAAGAAAAATTTAAAATACGTTTAACAAAACAATGGGGACTAATATCTGTAAATTATTTGAAAAAAAAAAATTATTTTGAACATGCCAAAGCGATTGCAGCCTGTTGTAAACAAAAGGAAAATGCAACGAAATATTAGAATTATTCTAATTTAGTTTTATTTTTATTAATAACTTATTTAAAAATATTGTTCTCTCAGATGTCCGAATATTTTTGCGATATCAAAAGCAAGCGTTGTTTCTTTTATCTTATGCTATATAAATAATGACCTTAATTGAATGAATAAAACATATGTTTCTGACAATTACAAGAAGTGTACTCCCTGGTTAAAAAAAAAGCATGAATTCCTTAACTCGATTATACGTAAGCGTGCAGGGCAAACATATTAAAAAAAAAAAAAAAACAATGATGTCCGAACATTAAAGGGAGTCCTGTATATCGACTCTTTTCTCTTGAACTGTGAGCCGAGCTTCTGGTCCTTAAGTATAAGGCCTTTCGAATTTACATGCTAATATTATTTGGAGATCGTGTTCGCGATGTGTAATATCCATTGCTGTTACAAGGAAGGGCGTAAACTCCATGATATTGTTTAATTAAAATAAAGACATGGTCTTGTCATCTCAGAATTCCGAACTGTTATCATTAAGGGACAACACCACTGTGACGGCTTCAAAAAATCGATTTTTTGAAAACCATCTAGAAAAATCTAAAATACATTTAACATTAAGATGCCGTTGGACCCAGGTCGAAAAAATAATTATTTTCGGAGATATTGAATATTTTGTGGAGCGGTGCAGCGCTCCGTGGCGCTCGGGGTCCCGCGCAGCCGCCTCTTCCTGAGAAGTATTGGAGGCAATTACGCCAGTCTTCGAAAATTTGAGCAGAGACGATTTGCTGCAGCGTTGTTTGGGCGGCTTCACGCAAAACAACAACGAAAGCTACAACAAATCAGTTTGGGCAATAGCCCCCAAGTGTCAGTCCGGGAGCAAAAAAATCGTCGATATTGCAGCTGATATCGCGGTATTATTATTCAATGATGGCCTGAGAAGCCTCATGAAAGTTTTGGAGACGTTGGGGATAACTATCGGCCCAAATTGTTTCAATTTTTGCGTTGAAACCGACGCAGCGCGGATCGAGCTGGCGGAGCGCTCGCTCACAGACGCTGCAAAAGAGGCAAGAAGAGCCTCTACAAGTTCGAGAAAAGATGCTAGGGACAATCATTTGCTTCTTGAAGGCCAGCTATATGGTGCCGGCATCGCTGATTAAAGGTAAACAATTTTTTTTCCAATTTATCGCATAAATTAACAAACCTAAAACTTTGAACGCGTTTTTCTCAAAACCACTTTTTTGAGTGCGGCACGCAGCAGAACTCGAGCAATTTTTATCCGATCGACTTCAAATTTGGACTGCATCAATAAAACTAGATTATCTAAAGAAGTACATAGGATTTTTTCGATATCTCAATAATAAAAAAAGTTATAGCCTATTTTCGACGAGAAATTTTGCACGAAAATCGTCCTTTAATTTCAAAAGCGTGCCTATTTTTAAAAAATCAATGTTTTTTCAAATCCCTATGTACTTCTCTTCAAAATATCATATTATTAACGAAAACACTCGGTATTTTTTTTCAGATCGACTTTGAAGAGAGTTCTGCTGCGTGCCGCGAACCACTGCAGAGGCAACAGCACCTGACGCGGGAGCTTCCCCAGCGTCACCATGGGGCGTGAAAAATTTGAAATTTTTTTTTATGTATCTTCAATAAACAACGAACAAAACAAAAAAAAAAATTTCGAATATCTCTTTTTTTTCCCACAAAAAAAAATTCTTGAAAAATGGCAAAAAACAGGGGGTCACAGTGGTGTTCTGCCTTAAAGATTGCAAAGTAAAATTTTTTGACAAATTCGTAGTATGGAAACGCCGGGACAGAAAAATCGAGTCCCAATTCAGATGATTTCTCGTTCATGTCGATTTATGTATATGATATATGGGCATAACGGTAAAGAAGAAAATTGAAACTAACTTGGCCTAAAACGTACTTTCCAGAATGCAGAATGTATAAAACACACAAGTTGGTCTTTCCCATAAATTTTTATGTCAGTCGCAGTTAGTACCGTTCGTACGAAGTTCGTCGACCTTTTAGCCCCGATATAAAAGCGAGCAACGACGCATTCTTTGCGTGGTTCGAACTTAAGTTTCAAAGTCTTGTTGAGGCACGTAACCCGTAGGTGCTTTTGTATTACGACGGTATGGAATTGCCGGACGCCGTGTATCGGGTGACGAGATTGCTGATACGAGAAAATCGCGTTCGAGCTCAACACGCGAGACCAAGACACTATCGTATATATATATATATAGTAGGGCAAAAAAGTTTCTATACACGCTGCACAAACTAATTTACTTTACAATAATTCATCATCTTTCGCAAGTGCACAGATATTTATATTTTTGTCTTATATTGGAACAAAATAATTATAAGCTCAACGTAAAAACGAATCAGAAAGCGGTGACTTTACAAGGAAAAAAAAAACTGTAAAAATCGCCCTGACCAGTTTGAAAAAAAGTATCAAATTTAGCCTATTTTTTTTCGACAGTTTTTCGTTAAAAAAAACATGAAGATTACATAAAAAGCTTCCGTAGCAAGATAAAGAATGACGTGAAGAATGTTGTGTCGAAATTTGAGACGGATAGCTTAGCAACTCTTCCTTTGAAAGTGTACACCATTTTGAAAAACGACATTTCGAGAAAAACGCGTTTTAAGTTTCGAGTGCGGAATTTTCATATAAATTGTCTACTTACGATCAATCGGCGATGCCAGGTCCATACAAAATCCTTTCCGCTTTCTCAAATTGCACGTTATCGGCAGCAATTTCATTTCGACGAGCTGTCCTAGCTTCTTTAGAGAGTCGAGAGAGCTTCGGCGGTTAGCAGTTGCGATGCACTGCTCTGCCTTGTATTTTGCCGCGAACTCCGCGGTTGCTGGCCCAATAGTTATCCCCATTGTTTCCATGATTTTTAAAAATGGCATCGTACCGCTCATTAAATGTACAAGCTGTACAATGATTTGCGATTTCCACAGTTTGTTCTCCACAGAAGATATGCTTGGGATGGAGTTGCCACACGCAATGATTAAAACTTTCGTTGCTATGTTGCTCGTTTGCGCCCGTACATCTTTGTAGCAAATCGTCTGTGGTTAAATCTTCATAAATTGGCTTTAAAACCTCCTGGACATCTTCATCGTTGCCAGGTCATTGCGCCAGGTCTCACGCCGCTGCTCGAATCACTTTCTCTAATTGTAAGCAAGGCTGTAGCGACCGAAATTTTTCGAGTTTCGCCTCATAAATTTAACAGCGTGTTTATAACCGTCTATACTATCGGATAGTGCAAAAAAATCGATTTTTTTGAAAATTTTACACTTTTATGATCCCTGAACGAGAAGAAGTGAAAATTTAATAATTCGTGAAATCGTAAATATGGGGCATTCCACGCCAAGTCGACCACTTTCCGGCCCAACCCCTTTCCATTTGGCTGAAACTTTAATATGTTATTGTTTTCATCTTAAAACGCTTGTGTGATTTTTTTCAAATTTTTTTACCTAATTGCAAATACGAAGTGAATTTAGAAAAAATCGACTGTTTTTTTTTCAAATGCTCATAATTTTCTTTGGAAAATAGACCAATTAAGATTTTTTTTAATTCTTCGTTTTGAAATGTTCTTTGTGAAAAAAAATATTTGAAGAATATTCAAAATCATCTTCAACAAGATTTTTTATTTTTTTGGAAAAAAACGCGATTTTTTCAAAGAACGCCACTTTTGATTTTCTATTTTTGCTTTGTAAAAAAAATATGATAAGTTTGGCATTTTTTGCCGCCAGGCCCGTTGTGGTAAGATTTTTTCTTTCTATTTCTTTTTCTAAATTGAAATTTTTTTATTTTTTATTTTTTCCAAACATAGCGGTTTTCTATGATGAAATAATTTTAAATGGTTAATTCTATCATACTCAATACTTTGCATAGAATATTAACTCACTTAAAAAAGTTTTCGAATTATGTTAAATTATTTTTAAAAGGTTATTTAACGGGGAATAAATTAAATAGTTATTCAATTAACTGTTTAATAGTAATTGATGATGACTTTATTCATCTCTGTGACGTTGGAATAATTTACGTAATTTGTGATCCCTCGAATTAGAGAATTTTTTTACAATAAGACGACCATTTGTATCAGTTATCACACAGTGCAACTGCTGAGTTCGTGAAATGGTTTTGGGTTTCGAAAATCGATTACCGTTTACAGCATTATTGTTATTCTGTATAGAATCTATCTATCTATATAGTCTTCCGACGATGAAAACAGTCAGTGCTTATCAAACAAAAACGATTCAACTGGAACGTTTTTTTTAACATTGACAGATGCTTGTCGTTTAATATTTTAGCGGCGAAACTAAATGAAATAGCACATTGCATTTTTTTGGAAAACCATAAAATTCATTAATAGACATCATTGCACCATGGGAAACAGCTATGTGTGGAAAAAATTAAGAAATCAAATGTTTCCATTTAGAAAAAAAATAGAAAGAAAAATCTTACCACGATGGGTCTGGCGGCAAAAAATGCTTAATTTATCATATTTTTTTACAAAAAAAATCCAAAATCAAAAGTGGCGTTCTTTGAAAAAAACGCGTTTTTCCCAATGAACTAAAAAAATCATGTCGAAGATGACATGAACATTTCAAAACAAAGAATTAAAAAAAAAAAAGATCTTGATCGGTCTATTTTTCAAAAAGTTATGAGCATTTGAAAAAAAAACGGGTGATTTTTTTTTTAATTCACCACGTATCTGTGATTATGTAAAAAAAATTGAAAAAAATCACACAGGCGTTTTGAGATGAAAACAATAACATATTAAAGTTTCAGCCAAATCGAAAGGGGTTGGGCCGGAAAGTGGTCGATTTGGCGTATAATGCCTCGCATGTACAGGGTGAGGCACATAAAGTGTTACAGAGCAATAGCACTCAAACTATTGATCATATCCAAAAATGTTTCAGACAAAAGTTTCAGTGTTCGAGAAGGCCGTCATACTGGACCACCGTATTTTTTTATCAGTGGAGGCGCTGAAGGTACGTCAAGGTCAACTCCACTTTTTTGAATGAAATCATGTATTTTTTTTCGATGACATTTTTACCGATTTTAAGACGAATTCAGCGACCTACAACACAAGGTCATTCTAGCCACGCAAAGTATGAAAATAGTGGAAAAATCGAAAAATATCGGAATAATCACTTTCAAAGGATTCACTAACCTTGGTTTGGGTCTACCTACAGAAGATGCTCGAAGTGATGGCCCTCGACTTGTAAGCACTTGTTTGATCGCTGTTTTCATTTCTTACGATACCAATGTATCATATCGGCAGCAAGTACGTATTTTCTGTTGACATATCAGTTAGTCACGCATTACCTTCTAATGTGAGTACATCGGATCGCGAAAATGAACGATTTTCAAGAATCTTTTGATATGTTGATGGTGCTGGGGGAATGCCGTAAACATTACAGAAACACCCAAGATTTGTATGCGGCTCGTTATCCGGATAGGCAACAAAAATCGCACATGGCTTTTAAGCGATTAGCTGACCGTTTCTGTCGCTTCTGTCGCTTCGGAATTAACAAGTGCTTTCAAGTCGGGGGTCATCACTTCGAGCATCTTCTGTAGATAGACCCAAACCAAGGTTAGTGGATCCTTTGAAAGTGATTATTCCGATATTTTTCAATTTTTCGACTATTTTCATAAGTTGCGTGACTAGAATGACCTTGTGTTGTAGATCGCTCAATTCGTCTTAAAATCCGTAATAATGTCATCGAAAAAAATACATGGTTCCATTTAAAAAAGTGGAGTTGACCTTGACGTAGCTTCAGCGCCTCCACCGATAAAAAAATAGGGTGGTCCAGTATGATGGCCTTCTCGAACACTGAAACTTTTGTCTGAAACATTTTTGGATATGATCAATAGTTTGAGTGCTATTGTTCTGTAACACTTTATGTGCCTCACCCTTTATACATGTATGGTGTCTTAGATAAGGTAATTGAAACTTATATCTTAGAAAGTATGGACAATAAATAATCGAAAATGTTTTAAATAAGTGTTGTTTTATTTTAAAGGGAGAAAATGGTGAGAATCTCAATTTGCCTTTGATTACTACCTACAAGCTTATGTGAAGTTCGACTTCAGAATGAAAAATTAGTATCTTTAATTTTTATTGTATATTCTTATAATTTACTGCCACAGATTCTCCAACCACTATGGATAACTATTATTTTACCGAGTACTCTTCCAATTATGAGACTTGAAGGTCACAATACCGCCGGTATCAGCATTACCCAGGGTATACCACGCGGAGGTTTTGCGGTCGGATTTACGTCCTTGGTGTGTGTGTGTGTGTGTGTGTGTGTGTGTGTGTGTGTGTATGTGTGTGTGTGTGTGTATGCACGCGTTCGTTCGAGCGCAATTGGTGAGCTTTCATAAATCAAGCACTCCAAGTGGACTAGTTGGCCAACAATTGTGCACGGACGCATGTGCACACGTACACTCACACAACATGGATGTAAATCCAACCGAAAAAAAGGATGATACACCCTAGGTAATGCTGACACTGGTGCTATCGTAACTTTCAAGTCTCATAATTGAACAATTACTTGATAAAAAAATACTTATTCATCGTGCTTTTAAAAGCTCTCGGAATAAGCTATGAGAATATAGAATAAAAAATAAATGCTGTAATTAAACATTTTGAAGTTGACCTTTCAATGACCTTGGTGTATATACTAAGGTCAAATTGATATTCCCGTCTTTTGTCCTTTTTGAAACAAAACAACTTTTATTTGAAACATTTTACATTACCAACGGGACTTGCTGAGGTATAAGCTTCTAACACCTTATATGAGACAGCCTGTATATATATTTATTTAACCGTTTTTTAAAATCGATATAGGGCTAAAAACATTGGGATTCATATTTTATCGATTTTTTATGCTAAATCTTGATCAATCATCTTCAAATTTGGAATATAATCTTATTGTTAGCTCCTTGATGAAATTCTGAAAAAATAGTGATCCCATTTAGAAAAAAATGGAGGTGACCTCGAAATCTCTGAAGCGCCTCCACCTGGATGAACCTCGTAGTCACCATTGGATGACCCCCTTACAAACTATGCAACTCTTGTAGGAAAAGTTTTCTCTTAAGTCTGACAGGTTAGAAAATATTTTTACTACTAATAGTTGTATGCCTTACCCTCCATGTTTATAGATACATGTTATCGAGACTTGGCACAGAGAGCTGCTAGTAGCTAACGCCAAAGAGGTCAGACGTGATAGCAGTGATACCATAAGCGACAGCATGGCCAACAAGAGTGTTAAAATGTTTTATATAATGGGCATACGTTACCAATATAACTGCAGATATCTAGCAAATGTGTGATAGTCTAATGACTTGCAGCGTTCGACTGAAATTCAGTCTAAATATTTCTATAGAAACCAATTTTCGATTATCATCATTGAGAACGGTAGCACGGGGCCAGTTCCATGAATTTGAAGTTCAACGAAAAATTAACTTATATTTTATATATGTATATAAAATTAAACAGGAGTAAGAGTATGTAATGAATGTTGACATTCTGTACTAATTCAAAGTACACAGTGTATAAAAAAATTCTTAAGGGATTTTTGGAATATTCATAACTAATGAGTGTAGGTACCAAAGTTTTTTTTGTTTTTAATTAGAATAATATACGAAAGTGAAAAGAACGCGGATACTCAATGCGAAAGGCTTACCTTGAGGAACAATTTTTATATCACTAATTACCATTAACAATTTTTTCCACGTACATAAATAAAATGTGATGGCAGTTTACAATACCATTTTTAACTAATTCGTACTGGCGACAAACTAATTTGAACTAATTTGAAAACATGCGCACACGTATACACACATAGGGTGAACTTCCGAAAAAGCGGAAAACGAATTTCGTTCTGAAATCTTACTTACTTACTAATCTTAGCAAACACCTTCATTTTAATGCTAT
This sequence comes from Ophion ventricosus, assembly GCA_963932345.1. Taxonomy (NCBI): domain Eukaryota; kingdom Metazoa; phylum Arthropoda; class Insecta; order Hymenoptera; family Ichneumonidae; genus Ophion; species Ophion ventricosus. The sequence goes on along the minus strand of OZ010713.1, from coordinate 26,822,789 downwards.
TCCCTGAAAACGATTTTATTTCACTCGGTACGATAATGGACGTTTTACGCACGCAAAACGTGCGTAAAAGCCTCATTTTCAGACCTTGTAAAATAAAATTTTGTACAATACTCGACGATAAAACTTTTTCTAATCTCATGTGATTGCAACACTCGCCTTCAGCTCATGCCGCAAACTCACTCTCGTTAGAAAAAGTTTTTTTTCGTACTCGTATCATAATGTGCTATTTGGCGACGTACCATAGTTTGCGAAATATAAATTTTGGAAAGTTTTTTTTTTACCGCGCTCCTACTATATTTATAGCTGACGGGCTCAACTCTGGCTACATCTATATATGTTATTGCGCTTTCCGTTTTGTGTGAATAGTGGGGGGTGGGGTGCGTGGACCACTGGTGTGGGCACAGGGCACCTCGGTATACTCAGCGGGCTGAATTAACAACTGTCAAAATGTTGATTTCTCGGAAAATATTGCAAGTCGCCAAAAATCATTTTAAGACAAGTCTTATAACAATGAAGGTGTATGCCAAATTTCAGATCGAAATTCGGTTTCCGCTTCGCGGAAGTTTATCCCACACATATAATAGTATTTAGTCACAAAAAATGGAATATGAATTTTTTAAAAGAATTTGTATCAAGCGAATTTTTCTTTAAGGCCTTAGGCCACTCTAGGACTTTCCAAAAATCGATTTTTTTTTGTTAAAAATGTACCTCAGTACCTATAAAATTATATTCCAAAAGATTATGGGTGTGAAAAATATCTAAGTACTCGATTTTCCAACTCTAGCGCAATCCCTCTTAATTCTTGTCGTGACTTTCTACTAACTTTAAACGCGTTTATCTCAAAACTACCTTTTTCAAGTCGGCCGGACTCATAACCCAAACAAATTTCAACCGATTCACTTGAAATTTTAACTGTATATTTAGAATTACATTTTCTGAGCACTACGTAGGATTTTTAAAATTATATTGCATAGTTCCTTTTTTATAAACAATTTTCTGACGATTTTCTCATGGAACTTTATACTTTTTATTTTAGAAATGTGCCATTTTGACAAAAAACAATATATCAAAAAAATCCTACGTACTTATATAGCTATTCTTATATATAATCGAAAAAACTTTGGTGTCTCATCATAACTAAAAAATTATAGGAGCTGTTGATCCGGTCGTTGACCTTCCAGAAATAAAGACGTCATCGGAAAAATGCTGCACAGTCAACATTTTGACATGTATCACCGTGAAAAAATAATTCTGTGTAGTCAATTACGTGTATAATAAAACCCCTATTTTGTAATTCCGATTTATTTTATGGTTTCGCTGAAAAAAAGATCACAAAATATGCCCTTTTTTGCCTCTAGAATGGCGCCTTAAGTATAGCATTGCAGTCACAAGATGCTTTAATTTAGTTGAAGGCAATCTTGGTCTACATAGCTTGCTGCTTCAAATTTACCAAGCGAAGATGACTTTTAGTGCATATTGTTTGTACAATGTCAAACAGCACGCTGTCTGAACACTTTCAATTATTCGTATTGTGTAATTTAATAAAACGTAAGAAAACAAGGCCTTATGTTTTCTCTGCAATTTCTTAACATTTACTTTATTCCTATGAATTATTATCTGGATTTATAATCTTGTAATACGCCCTGCAAACCGCGAAACTAGATGGTACTTTGCACTATGCAAACTTTCGGAAATGCTTCGCGAGACAGTGAGATGGCGCGACAAGCTCTAAATTAAATCTAATCCCTACAGTCCTAGAACTGTCTCGACGGAGCGAATACCGTACAAGTTCTCGAGGTATTCTGTCCTGCTGAATCTCTCTCCCTTGCCATGTATATATATATATATATATATATATATATATACATATATAACAAATTACAAGACGGATGCTTATACGAGCGTGCTGTAACAAGTACGTGTCCTCGTTCCGGTCTTCGTATGGACCTCTACCACACAGACTGTATGTCTGTGTGATGTCTTCTTAAGATTGTTGCTAATTAAGAGATAGAACATTCAAGTTATATGTGTCTATAGGAAGACGTATAAATGCAATTGGCTACATTATCCACGTGGATATAGCGAGCTTATATATACGATGAATGCATAGACGGTTATTCCAGAGAACTACATGAGCGCAAACCCGGAGGAATCCGATTTCCGTCTCCCCAACGCGGTACGTGATTACGTGCTCGAGAGATTAGGCACGCGGTCGGCCTATCCTGTATCCGTATATGCACTCCGGTGTAGTGCGAGAACACGACCAAGTTGAATTGTGTGAGTCTCCACACTCGATCATTACCTATTCCTATTACATTGCAAACGATCACATATACTCCGCAGAACGGGCCAAGTCAATTAACAAATGGCAAGGCGAAACGGTTAAGGAATATATATTTTCGAGCGTTTTTATATCTCGGCGCGGTCATCGTATGGAATAACGATGAGTCACACACACAAAATCCTTTGCATTCAGTTTAAAAAATTGTTCGGCTTCAAAAACGTTCATCTATGGGCAAGCTTGTTTTTTCAAAATTAGTTTCCTCGTAGAGGAAGCTTTCTGAGGGGAATAAATTGATATTCAAGCTTCAAATATGCACTATTTTTTTTTCTAAAACTCTATTATAACAATGCGATATTAAGTATCGTGGAGTATCGCTATTTCAAATATAAACCGTGTACCATAACTCCGTGCGCACAGAAGGTTATCCAGGTATCTTAAATTTTAAGAAAGTTACAGCATAAAGCACACTATTTTGGTGAATGTTTCAGAAATCTATAATCAATTATAGGAATAGTAGAATGTAAGAAAATTACAGTAAGCAAGGTGTTTTATACTTTTCGCAAGTTACAGGGTAAAATTCGAATTTAATCGAATCGAATTCAAATTAGTTACTGTAAAATTGTATAAGAATGTATTGGGATGTTGAATAAGTTCTCTCTATTTTTTCGTAAAAATTAATGCTTTATTTTTAAAAATTAGTAAACAAAATATGTCACTAAAAGTATTGTCTATCGCTAGCCACTACTTTTTCCCATCTTTCTGGCAGCATTTTAATTCCACGTCGGAAAAACGATACGTCTTTTGAGGCTATCCAAGAGTCGACCCATTTTTTCGCATCTTCATAAGAGCGGAAGTGCTGCTCAGCCATGCTATGGGCCATCGATCGGAACAAGTGATGATCGGAAGGGGCAATGTCTAGTGAATACGATGGGCGGGGTAGGACTCCCCATTTAAGCGTTTCCAAGTAGGTTTTCACCGGTTTTGCAACATGTGGCCAGCGTTGTCATGCTGCAAAATCACTTTATCGTGTACCTGCTCGTATAGCGGCCGTTTTGCCTTCAATGCTCGACTCAAATGCATCATTTGCAGTCGATAGTGATCTCCCGTGATGGTTTCGTTCAGTTTGAGCAGCTAATAATAAACTACACCCAGCTGATCCCACCAAATGCAGAGCAGAAGCTTGAAACCATGAATATTCGGCTTTACCGACGATTTTGATGCACGGCCAGGCTTACCCCATGATTTTCTACGCTTAGGGTTATCATAGTGTATCCATTTTTCATCGCCAGTCACGATACGATGCAAAAAACCTTTTCTTTTCTGCCGTTGAAGCAGCTTTTTATACGTGAAAAGATGCTATTCGACGTCTCTCGGCTTCAACTCGTACGACACCCAATGTTCTTGCTTTTAAATCATTCTTGATGCTTTCAAACATTTCGAAACTGTTGTGTAATCAACTTCTAATGATTCTACAAGTTCAGCTAGCGTCTGGCAGGAGTCTTCAAGAAGTAATGCCTCCATTTCTTCGTCTTCAAACTTTTTTGGTGCGCCAGAGCGTTCTTTATCTTCAACATAAAAATCATTTTTCTTTTGAAGCGTCTAAACCAATCTCTGCATGTTGTTTTCGACAGAGCATGGTCGCCGTAATTCTCAACAAGAATTTTAAAAATATATTCTCAACAAGTTTTTTAAAAATAAAGTAGTGCAATAAAATTCCTCGCAAATACCCATTTTTGGCCCAAAATTTGACATGATTAACACTATGAAAAAAAAGTTGTTAACACTTCGGCGAAATAACGTACACTGAATTTCAAACTTATAGTACTTTTCATAGATGCGTTACCATCTTAAACTACACGCACGGAGTGCTGGTAACGCCATCTGTTGAAAAACAGCGAGAACTTATTCAACGTCCCAATATGGCGTATAATACTGTTTTTCTGTACGAAAATATATACCGATATTCCGATTTTCAAGATTGTTACAGCTTTAAGACATATTTGTGAGAACTTAAGCTTCTGTTAAATCGAAACCCTTCTACCGATTTTCGCAACATTCCATCTGGAAATATCCTGTATGATACACTATTTCCGTGCAAAAATTATGCAAAACCTCTGAAAAACTGTAGAAAGTAAGTGTACACAAAAGTCTGTACACACACAGAGATATTTTTATCTGAGGGTCATTAGTTGACATATAAAATGTCAACTAATGGACATATAAAACAATATAAAACATATAAAAACAAAGTTTTCAAAGTCTAAGTTCAAGTATCAGAAAAAAAGTTTTCGGAAATGCAAAGCTTCCTCCAAGGGCAAGCAAAAGTTAATTTCGCAAAGAATTGCCATGGTCGCTATGTTCACATTCTTATATTCATGTGATGGCGCTCATACAAAAGTCACGATTGGCACGTACGATTATATCGTGAGTTAAACATTTTTTTAAATTATGGGAACGTAAACGTCATCAGAAATCTCCTTCGTAATGAATTCTACAAATACCCGTACTTATTAGCGATCATCCCGCGGAATAATAATGAGCAATAGAGCTGCTTTAATGGTATAACCATTGCCAATTGCCGCGTGAAAATGCCCAATAAACTCGAAACCATTATTTACTACGTTCATCAAGCGCTCTTCCGTGATGATGAGCTGATTCTTATTATACCATAGAGAATATATTTTCATTACACATTGGTCGTAAATATGCAAAAATTAAGCTTTACTAATGTCTATGATAATTACGTTTTATTCTAACTTTAAGCGCATTGATATATTGGCGATTACTCATTTTGTTTTTCATGTACAGTATATGCCCTAGGTGCAGTCCATTTGTCAAGAATTTGTACGGCAAAACTCAAAAACAATTTGGAAGAAGGCATTGAAAAAAATACACACACACTACATGATATAAATCGTGATGCTTTATTATTAACTAGCTTCTGCCTGCGGCTTCGCCCGCAAAGAATTTGGCCCAAAGAAACTTCATTAGAAGTAGCATCTCGCATTAGGGGTTTAAAAAATTCTGAAATATGCGTGTTATTTGTTTTGAAGCATATTTATACCGAGTTTCAAGTTGATACACGCTAGGAAAGTTTTCCATAAAAACCTTTACAGCCCTTTAAGAGTTCATTTTCGAAATATCCTTTTTTAGTGCACCTCTACACCTTCTAAGGAACTTATGTTCCAAGTTTCAAGTTAGTACACGCAAGGAATATAATTTTCCATACAAACTTTTACCCCCTATTTTACCCCCTGAAGAGTAGAATTACGAAAAATCCTTTCTTAGTACACTACTACACCTTCTAAAGAACTTATGTCCTAAGTTTCAAATTGATACGCGCAAGGAATATAATTTCCCATACAAACTTCGCCACCCCCTTTCACCCCCATAGGGATTGAATTAGGAGAAATCCCTTTCTAAACGATGCCTCCAATATAAAATCAACACCCTCTCCAAATTTCACGTTTCTACCTCTAGCGCTTTAGGCTGGGCGATGATGAGTCAGCCAGACAGTCAGTCTGGACTTTGCCTTTTATATGTATATATAGATAGATAGGTAGAAGATAAGTGGTCCAGTCGCCTCGACTATTAATAATTGCCTGGTATCTCCGAGGCATACTTTTCACTAATTTCATGGCACAATCTGGTGACAAACACCACCATGAGTCGAAACTGTCGGACTAATTGCTTGACGTTCCAGTTCTTTAGTGCCTATTGGTGTGGGTAGCTCAGGTATGATTGATAGGAGGACGTGCCCAAAAAGAAGCTTCGTCCGAAAAAAATTACGTTGTCCTAATCGCGGTCCAAATTTTCTTTCGCCCAAGTCAGCCTTTTTTCGACGTGTTTTGCGGACAATAGCGGTTCGTTTGTGACCACTATCGGACGATAACTAACGCTGTCTATACAAAGCATCTTGGTGGAAGGCTCCGGTTGTCTGTTCACGTTCGAATCTACCCTCTAAGAGTTTGCAAGAAAAAATGTAGCCGTACACGCTTTTGTCACACAGACTGTAACTAAATATTTTGTACTAAACAACCGGCGGTTAGGTTGAACAATCGTGCGAACGTCTTTATCATTTAGAATGTTGGTATTTTTGCACTTCTCGTTACGTACTCTTCATCGAGCTTCAGGACGACGATACACAGCTGCCGGACTAAATACAGCCATCGATTATATAAGACATCACAAGGGGATTCATCAAATTCTCAGGGAGGCATGCGGTTTCACCTCTTCGGGATTACACGGTAGAAAATTAAGGACAATTATACGACTTTGTCATCTAGAGAACTGCGCAACAGCAAACACACGCTACGTCTTATTGCGAATAAGATGGTGAACAAGGGAGCAGAGATGAGGAAGCCCCTGGGGATGTTTTCGTTGCCCAGCGACAGAGACGACAGGCAAGGAACGAAAATCGTGATGACTGGAAGCTTTGAAGTCGTCGAGCTGTGGCGAACGTGACGGTGAAAACCTGGCACAGCCTTCTAGTGTATACACACACACATAAATATATATATATATATATATATATATATATATATATATATATCTATTTATGCAGTGGAGGGGCGGTCGCGTGTGTGTAGAGAAATAGAGATGAAGATCTAGTTCTCGAAGCAAGATAAAGACATTCGTCGGTTTGAGCCCGTCATAAAGAAGACCTCGTAGTAGATGATTCTACAGTACTTCATTTTGTGTACGACTGTGCTCGATCCTCTGTGGTGGAGAGAGTATTAGTGAGAGAAACCGCTGAATATAATAGTGCCAAGAGCGACATCCTTGCAGCAGGAACGATAAAAGGGATGAGAGAGAGATCACGTGATCTCTCTGCTCGGTCTAGTGCTTCGTCGAGAATCAGGTGATGGCGCGCACTGTGGTGTATAAACCTAAGCGAGGGATGCAGCGACGAAAGAGCCTGACGAAATGAGAAACACACCTACAACCCACACGGACATTTACATGGTCCTAAAGAGGACAGGAAGAAGGAAGATAGAAAGAGGGGAAGAGACGTCGGATAAAATAAGACAGACAGACGAAACAGGATCTGCGAGTATCCGCGCGCATCACCAAAAGATAAAATGCATCGCTTCACTTCCTCTCCATCACTGCACTCTCTTCCGAAACCCAATGGTCTGGAAATTTGCACCCAAGAATGTACGTTTATGTCATACCTTCAGATAGAGACATACACACACACACACACACACACACACACACACACACATATATATATATATATATGTCTACACGTTAAACGACGCATTCGTACACTTTATGACGAAGACCGCTTGCGAGAAAAGTAGGATACAGGATGCTACCACAAAACTCTTCTTTTCATGCATATCACCCTTACCGCTCCTCACCATTTTCTCACATGGGCATTATAACCGCAATTTTGCCAAACACACGAGCCGAGAACTAGAACGCTTTTATCCCGCGCCAAGTTCGTGCACCATTATCCATATGTATCCTACACTGTGGCTGTGTGTGTGTGCGTGGGGGGGCGTCGCACAAGATATACAACAAAGTATTTCGAAACGCGGCCATTATCGAAGGACGCGAGTGTAAGCGAGCGTTTCGGATGATGGTGAAATGGGCCGGGATATGTGTGCACATTCCACTAACCACGGTATTTTCCCCGGCTCGTATGCATTAACCCACCATCGTGCCGGCTGAACACTCGGGGTTCAACGCCACCTGTCATGCCGTTATCCAAACTACTTGGGTATCTATGCGTAGTTAGGAAACGAGAGAAGAATAAAAAGGTGCAGGGAAGAGAACTTAAGAGACAGAGAGAGAGAGAGAGAGAGAGAGAGAGAGAGAGAGAGAGAGAGAGAGAGAGAGAGTTTCCGTGAAACTCTCATTCTCCCTTACGTACACACACCTGCATTAACTTATACTGTGGCGTTTTACTAACCGCCGGGGAATCAGTGAAGGGCACCGCAGCAGTAAGCGTATTGCGGTATGGGCGTCCAGTAATGGTTCGTAATATCTTTATTGTTCGAAGAAAAATATACAATGTGCACACGGTGCCCGTAGCCGGTCTACGATCGAACCGGAAACTAGGAAATCGGCCAAGCCACGTTATGGTTTCAATATACAATGTATGGGATACATAACAGATGTACGTATATTGGTTTTGCGATGCATGTAGGTACATTGCAAACCCAAGTGCGTTATTTTAACACAGCTCTACATGTGTTATATTACCTTGCGGTTGCTTTTTACACATTGCCGAGTGTGTAATTTCGGGATTCACTTCGTGCATTTTGTATTACACACTCAAGTGTATTATTTCTGTATATAGTTGGTGTTTTATTTGATTATTTCTTATACATTGAATCCCCTGTAGAAATTGTCGTAGGAATCCAATTAGATTCCCATACTTGTTCCCACTTCCTGATAGGGATCCGATGGGTCATCGCGTTGAATTCCTATACTAAAACATCACGCTCGAACATTGAATTCTAATCGGGCTTCCCCATTGGAATCCAATGTACGAATCCAATTTGAATTCTAAAATATTCCTACAATATCGAACAGAATCCGATACGATTTTAAATGGAACCCATCGCATTCTGTGCGTTTAATTTTTTAAACGAAATATATGGATATACAAAATAAGTGGCTTTAAAAAAAGTACAAATCTTATCGTGAAAAAGTATAAATCGCTTAAAAAAGTATATCTTAAAAATCGACTATAATCACATCACTGGAAATCCATTGTAATTATTGTTTGTTATTTATTTAACTGCACTTTAGCTTAATATCAATTTTTTCTCGTCACTTTTCACATATTTTCGATTCGAACGTGGTAAGAATTCTCAAAGGGCGTTCATCAGAAGGAACATTGCAGAATGGAATTGGATCCGTATGGCAACTCCCTATGTGTGGTGTCCTCAACAAATCCTTATAGAGATGTGGGTGCATCTTGGGACTCCCGAACAAATTTGTGCACGGGAACATGAAAGGATATTTTTTTTTGGGAGACTCAACAAATTCCGGTTAAGAGTTTCAAGTAAAAATTCTGAAACCTCGTCACTCGGGAAAGACCGCGGAATGCAATTGGATTCCAATGTGGACTCCCTACGTGGGGCGTACCTATCAAATCCCTATAAGGATGTGGTAGGATCAGGGGACTCCCCAACAAATTCCTGCACGCGATGCGTCTTGGTTCAAGGCACCACAGACCGTCTACTGAATGCATAAAATTTTTCATAAATCCAAAACAGAATGAAATATTCAACTCAGAATTCTACATAAATGTTTTTTTTATATTTCGTGATTCCCAAAGTCCGGAAATTATTTATTTCGTACAAAACATTTCGTCTACACATGGAATCGAATCTACAACCTACCTGCCCGAGTAGAAATTGGGCTAGCCTGTCTCAGTTACGTGCTAGTAACTGTCTCGTCCAATTGAGCTCATACGAACTGACTAATTACTGCCTCACTATAAGCTAGTAATATTCTAAATATTTTGTTATCCAGCCCTTATCTATTCACTGCCCAGTCGATTTTCACTATAGATGTCGTTGCATTGCAATAAAAATGCCACCTAATGACTAAGTCGTACCTGGCTAGCCAATGATCGTCACACATAACAAAGTGAGGTTATGTGAGTGCATGTAGTTCCATCGAGCGATTGGCGCATAGCTGGCTAAGCAATTTGTGTTACAGATGGCGTTGGGAATGAAGAAAAAATCCTAAAGTGGGTACCTGGCGATGACCTAGCCAACACTAGCCAACTGCGGCTATGTACTCTTTGATTAGCCACTACCCAGTCGATCATAATTAGTTTATATAATGTTTATATCGTTATTAGGCGTTTATATTATGGATAGCATTCGTTGCAGTAACATTGTGCTCAATAATTCGTCGCTAACCAGAATAAATGTTTGCATAAATACAATTTGAGGTTATGCAATTCTATGCGAATATAACTTTCAATGCAAAAAAAAATAATCATTCCGATGACGTTGAAGTTTGCATCGTTGGAGTGCAACGATTTTTGTGTGCTTTTTTTTTTCATTTCTTCATTTTGATGTCTATCCAAAGCCGGCATTTTTTGCAAATCGAGGTCCTAAATGTCTAAAAACGATAACTAAAAACGTTTGAGTGATTTTCACAGCCACAACGAAATTTGAACAGTCAATAAGAATTAATTTTCGTTTCGTTCCAACGATGCAAACTTCAACATCATTCATTCCGACAGTGTTCTTTAAATTTGTTAATCTACCCATTTCTTAATAACGCAATGTTTTGCTTGTGTAGACAATGCGAAATTAATAAATTAACTAAGTATAACTAGCTCAGTGGGCAACGTCATGGATTTATCACACAGAGGTACCGGGATCGAAACCACCTTGCACTTAAGCCTTTCTCTGATATAATTTCAAATGAATAAATCAAAGTATTTGCAGCGCAAATATCATAACCAAAATTGGCAGATGAGAAAGAAAATCGTCAAATTGCGCTGTGATGTAAATAATGTGAAAAAAATGTTTGCACATTATCTAAAGAAATATTATACAGCTGCGAGATATTTTTTTATCTAGTCACCACCTAATTTTTTGTACCCAGTCACTGGACGAAGAGAGCGTTACAAGGCTGGACAGTTATTAGCTAAAACGGCTAGCTACTGGCCACTTGAAATATCATTTTATTAGCTCAGGGCTAGACGGTGATGAGTTGTAATCTCCACTCGGGGAGTAGTGTAATACCTTTATCGCACTTGCCATACACAAAGCGAATCCTCGACTCCAATACCTCGGGTTGAATATTCCTACGCGCACATTTTATTTGACTCCATCTTCAAGTACTTTTTTCACCTCTTTTTTCAATATCATACGTTATACCGAGTTCGTGATAACCTGCTTATTCAACAATTGAGTATTTGTAGCTTTACGATAATTGCATATAGCCACACAACTTTATCACAATCCGCAATGCAGCCATATATGTTAAAAGAAAGAAAAATATTTAAACGTGGTTTCTTCTATATCCTTATTGCATTTTGCGCGGTTTCCCCAGAGCTACGAACTAACTAGTGTTCAAATTGCAAAACGATCGAACAGCATCAAGAGAGATTTCATTCAGTTTGCGCATACAACTCCCTTATTCTTTGTTTCACTTGCATTCTATCCTTTTCTTGCATTCCGCTTCACATTCGATAATCAGATGCTCACTCGTGTCAGTTTTACGGAGAGACAGAAGAGAAAAGGGTCAAATTCGAAACCACGGACATAGGTGGTGGGAGAGAGAGAGAGAGAGAGAGAGAGAGAGAGAGAGAGAGGAGAAGGGAGAGATGTTCCGAAAACAGATTCGGAGTTGGTTGCCGACCGATCGACTCCATAAAGTTTAATCGCCTCGATTTCCCAGTAAGCGAATACGGGAGTCCCACATTTCTGGAGCGGACGTCGAACGTCCTTCACGGCAAATCGTAAGAGTATATATATAAATATATATACGGGGCGTCCGACAGTTACTCCTTTTTTTTTATTCGAACAGAATTACAATTCAATATTGTCTCCCTCAAAATAACTTCCTTGGGAAGCCATACAGCGCTAAAAGCGGTTCTTCCAATCGTCATATCAGTGTTGGAACTCAGTGTTAGAACTCAGTTTTCAGCTAGTCAGTTACAGCCGTTTGAATGTATTCGAGTATCCCAAAATGACGTCCCGTGAAGTGATTTTTCAATCTCGGGAAGAGGAAAAAGTCACAAGGACTGAATAGTCAGGCGAATAAGGAGGCTGAAGAGCCACAGAAATGTTTTTACTAGCCAAAAACTCGTTTATTGAAATAGCTATGGGACAGTGCGCATTGTCGTTCTGCAACACCCAGTTGTTCTTGATGTTTGGTCTCACACGCCTGCCCGTTTTTTGAAGTTTGGGCCCTTGACGAAACACTGTCTCTGTCGGCCTGCTGAAGTTTTGCAAAAGTTTCCGTTACACTGTGCTCAAGTCTAAAGCAAAACCTAATAACACACCGTTACTCGAAATCGATGTCATTTATTCTTAGAACGCACTAGAAAAAACTGTTTCACGAAAAAAAATCGCTACGGACAACCAAATGACTCCAGCGAGTTCAAACTCAAACTGAAGGTCTATCACATTTTCACCTACCACTCCTCCCAGTCATGCGTCCCCATTATTGCCTCATCGAACGTTTCGTTGACAGTCTTCTTACCCATTTTACACACCTCGTAGCAGGTGTGTAAGTAGGTCTTAGTTGATCTTTCCGCTCCAACTTGCGATTGCTCATAAGGAACATTACTTCGGTGTCCGCCTTTGATTTTATTGAAACTCATTTCTACAGTAGAGCATCAAAAACTATTACACACGTATTTTTTTTTCGAAAGGTTTCAAGGGGCGAAACCATCCCTTAGAGTGAAGTATGTAAAGGGCTGATATTATATTTTCATCGGCAAGCAGTCCACCGATTTCAGTGAAATAGAAACGAAAATTCGTCGAATGCAAAACGATCAGAAGTCCACTATTGGTACATCGAAAAAAAAAGTGTAAATGTGCTACGGAGATACAGCATAATATCAACCTATTTTAGCTGTTCGATCTCAGTAGCTGAAACTTTACTAGTCCAATCGTAAAGATATACACAACTATCCTGAAGTGGTTGATCCAGCAGACGTATTTTCCGTGCAGGATCAACCCTACTCTAGAAAGACCTTCCATTTCGAGCAGAACAGCATTGGTATAGCAACTAGCAAAACGATATGCTGACCGATCTAATAGATCTTGAAACCTGATCGAATCCAACTAACTTAGAATCCTCAAAGCGCTTTCGCATCCCTCTCAAATGTGTAGTGGTTGGTGATAAACGTTGGGGGGGGGGGGGGGGGGGGGTATCCCATTTAACTTGAAGCACTAGCTTACGCGAGTTAGGCCTTTTTGCTTCGTTTAAGAACAATCGATACGTATCATTGTATTCCGTCCGCTGTAGTGCTCAGTGGCCCAAGTTAAATAATGCCTGCGTTTCACAAATTAATCGTCATTCGAAAGTACATCTTTTATACTATTTTCCCATACTACTTCGTATACTTCGTAGGGGAAGTAGGGGCAACATGAGAACACTGAGGCTATGTTCAAATAAAACAATGCATACGAATCAGCCAACTTTAACCCGTCGTGGTCACACATCCAAATTCAATCGCCGTGGTCACACTTGAGTCGATTCTACCTAGTCAGTTTTCAAAAAAGTATTGTGACCAAAGTATACGTCCGAAGTGGTTCAAGAAATTACGGAACATGTTTTGAATTTTCTAGATGATGTACAAAAAATGTATTTATAAGAAATGAAATGGCGACGTTAAAAAAATCATAAAGAGGTAAAAACGCGAAAAAGACACTTTTTCGCTAAAAAAAATCATGCTTCCGTAGAATAGAAATTCAAACTCAAGGTAGAATGGTGAATACACTTCCATTCGAAACCGGAAACTATTATATATTTACGCCAAAAATTGATCGAAGGGTCGATTCTACCCAGGGTGACCACGAAGGGTTAATTATTCTTTGACACTAATCAATATTTACTAATCTTTTAATAAAAAAAACCAGTTTCTATGATTGTAAACATAAAATATATATTTTTAATTCAACCTTTATTTGTCCCAACTTACCCCATGTGCGGGGCAAACTGGAACAGCGTTGGGGGCGTCATGGGACAAGAATTATATTCCTAATATCAGCACACGAATAGTAAATGTGATTTTGGAAATAACAGTTATATATTTGGTGCAAATGTGAAGTGTCCAAAGCCCCGAAACTTGTTATCTAACAATTACGTACTTTTAATTTAGGAATATTTTATTATATAGGACGATTACAAATCATTCGAAAGTATATACATTATTCAATTCTGTTTCAACAAAGGAAATTTAAATATTAGTCAAATAGGATCAAAGAAAAAAGGGAAAAGAAATATAGCTGAGGCGATAAGTAAATCGAAGTTGATTGAACCTTCCCATTATATAAGGGATGTCTCAAAATGACCTGCCATTTTTATTTATTAATAAAACGGAATATTTATTTGACAAGTACGAATATTTTAAATTTAATATAAGGTAAAAACATGGAGGTTATGTGTGGAATACAATATCCGATAAATGGCCGCATTTTCCCTGTTTGCAAACGTTCACTCTCTTGACGAAATTGTCAATAACATTTTGAAACAATTGCAGACTAATTTAATTAATGGTGCATCCAATTGCTTCCTTGAGCTCCGGAATGATCTGTGGATCATTGGGATTACACTTTTCTTTTCAGAAAACCCCAAGCAAAAAGTCCAATGGCGTCAAATCGCACGATCTTGGTAGTCAATTCACATCGCCGCGGCACGAGATAACACGACCATGAAACTTTATCTGCAATAACTGCAATGTTTCGCAGTGAATTTTCACAATTTCTACACGTTGCTCGTGTAATTCTCCATGAATAAACCTCAATATTTCCTGATGCCAATTGTCAAAGATTAGTACTTTATGTTCGCCACAAAAAAAAAAATGGCGCGCAATTTGAAATGTCAGGTCATTTTGAGACACCCTTTACATTAGCCATATTATACTCGTATATAGATCGATCGCTCGTTTCCTATGTTATATCTCATTTGCCATCGCTCGAACCCACCGTATGTCTTCCTGTTTCCTTTATAAGAATGCTATACATCTATACGTTCTTAAATGTAGCGCGAAAGCACTGAGACCGCATTTTCCATCAGAAATTTAAAAATTCCACTGTCGTAACTTTTATTTCCGCCATTTGCACTGTACATTCGTCTTGTTTTGTTTCTACGCTTATGCATGTGTTGAATGGCGGAACACGAAAAGCGAATGACAGAGAGAGAGAGAGAGTCAGAACGGAGCAAATTGGCCATCACGCAAGTAATTCGGATCGTTCGAATTTATTACCGATATGTCTCGATTCAGAAAGAGAGGTTCTGCACCATAAAGTCATGTATTCCAATATTATAAAAGTTCGTAGCAGCGCCGACTTTATATTCCACTTTCTTAGAAGCGTAGACTTAAGTTTTACGATAAAACGTACTATGCTTCCACGTAAACAATAATCATATTGGTACTCTTACCGATAGCACCCCTTAATTGCCACCCTCTTTGATCGAGTATTCGACGAAAAACCATGTCTGAGGTATCAAATATATCGCATCATCGGGCCGAAATATTTTAACTATATATTTTTAATGTTCATTTTAATCTGAATTTATTTACAAAAAAAAGGAATTCGATATTAGTAATATTGCTGAAAACAAAAACAGAATTGCGTTCTGCGAACCCCGGGGAAAAAAATTCTCACTCGAACATCTCTAAATAGATGCGAAAAAAGAAGGAAAAAATCAATAATAAAAAAACGTCTTCAGATGTGAGGCACCCGTCAAATTGGAGGATAAACGAAAGTAAGCATTTTCTCTTGAAATGTCGATTCTTGGAAATGAATTTAAACTATTACTGAGTTGATGGTCTTATCCCAGAAATGGCCACGAAAGTGGTAATTTTGAACGAAAATTAGTGAGAAAAAAACAGCGGTTTCTATAGTTGTATTCATGAAGCGTAAGAGCCGTCAAATTGACGGCCTTTGGGAAATTGGTATTAAATCTACTACAGAGTAAAAACGCGGTTACCTACTATAAAGAGAATCCTGAGGGCGATACGAAGAAATTATAAGTATATGCGGGAAGAAGCCATGAAGTTCTAGTCACTATGTAAATGAAATGGGAGACATTTCTATCGCGAATGCCTCATTGCATACGTATCACGTTTTGACTAGATCTAGAACAGACATGAATTTTTTACTTAACCCGTAATATTATCCCATCTTATCTCATGTTCGTTAAGTGCACTGTAAAAAAAATCTATCTGTTTTAACTAGGATCTATTGAAGTCAAATAATTGTATTCATTGTCCCATGGCCTACTACGATTCTATTTGTTTTCAGTGTATGTTTTATTTGTGTCAAGTTTTCCCTGATATAGTCAGTTGCATAAATAGATATTTGATTGAAATATATTTTTGTTTCAAATGGGTAAAAGATTCATTTGAATAATAAATATCTTCATTCCACTCGGTACGATAATCGAAGTTTTACGTACGCTCCGCATGCGTTAAACCCTTATTTTCACACCGTGCAAAATAAAATTTCATACGATTCTCGTATGAAAAGAAACACTGGCCTTCGGCTCTTGCTGCAAACTCACACTCGTTAGAAAATGTTTTTGCGTCCTCGTATCATAATGTAGTATTATTTGCATACAGTAAATGTGTGGTCTTAATTTAAATGTATTTTTAAATCAAATGAATAAAAAAAAATGTCATAATTAATAGTATTTTTATTCCTAAACGGCAAATTTGTCGATTTTCCTATATATAATACTAGCTTTCGCTAGTATTATATACTAGTAACTTAATTACTAGTCGCACCCTTTATTAGGGCTTGTTTTAAAAAATCCTTAATCATGCGTTTCACTATTTGTTTAGAAGAATATTTATATCGAGTTTCTAGTTATTACACGCAGGGAATACAATTTTCCATACAAACATTTACATCCCATTTCATACTTTTAGGGGTTGATTTTCAAAAAAATCCTTTCTTAGTGCACGTCTACGCCCTTTAAGGAGTAAAATCTTTCCAATTTCATTGAGATGAAAGCAGGCAATTCGATTTCAGTGTGACTGGCTAGAAAATTGCTGATTTTCATGATTTCTTTTTAATAAAATTTGATAAGTTTTTTTTTTAATTTAAATGACTTATGTTCAACATAAAAATATTTTTTAATATTTTAGTTTCATTTTTTATATTTTTTTTTTTGCAAAATAATGCCTAAAATAAATAGCGCCTCACGGCGGGAAGTCTTGCGCTTCGGAAAATTGTCTGAAAGAAAAAAAAACCAAAAATATTATTAATCAGTATGAAAAATTGTAGAGACGTACGGAGGATGATTTTTTCCTCCATGAAAATTAACAAAATTGGGGCCATTCCGAAATTAAGTGTCAAATTGGACCTTTTTTCGGCGGTTTTTATTTTTAAAAAGTGAAACTTTCAAATAAACAAAAACGCTTCCGTACGACGTTAAGGAATGGCGTGAAGAATGATGTGGCAAAGTTTGTTACGGACAGCTTGAAAAGTCTGTTCAAAATCTTCCACCGTTTTGAAAAACGATGTTTCGAGAAAAACGTCGTTCACCCTTACGCAGCTGGTCGAATCCCTCTTTCTAAGAAAGCCTGTAGCGAAAGGAATAATGCGAATTTCGTGACCAAAATTTAACAGCATGTTTACGAAAGTCCAGATTTTTGGATAATACAAAAACAAAATTATTTTCAAAAAAGTTTACACTGGAAAGGTCCCTTAAGGCCTTAGGCCACTCTAGGATTTTCCAAAAATCGATTATTTTTTGTTAAAAATGTACCTTAGTACCTATAAAATTATATTCCAAAAGATTATGGGTGTGAAAAATCTCTAAGTACTCGATTTTCGAATTCCAGCGCAACCCCCCTTGATTCATGACTTTCTACTAACTTTAAACGCGTTTATCTCAAAACTACATTTTTCAAGTCGACCGGACTCATAACTCAAACAAATTTCAACCGATTCAATTAAAATTTTAACTGTATATTTATAATTACATTTTCTGAGGCACTACGTAGGATTTTATTATTATATTGCATAGTTCCTTTCTTATAAACAATATTCTGACAATTTTCTCATGGCATTTGATACTTTTTGTTTTAGAAATGCGCCATTTTGATAAAAAACAATATATCAAAAAAAGCCTACGTACTTCTATAGCAATTCTTATATATAATCGAAAAAACTTTACTGTCTCATCATAACTCAAAAATTATAGGAGCCGTTGGTCCGGTCGTTAGCCTTCTAGAAATAAAGGCGTCATCGGAAAAATGCTGCACAGTCGCCATTTTGACATGTATCGCTGTGAAAAAATAATTTTGTATAGTCAATTATGCCCTTTTTTTAAATATGCCCTTTTTTGCCTCTAGAGTGGCGTAAGGCCTTAAGCTATGCCGACATTTTATCTCGCACTCACGAACTGCAGTATGAGACCCAAAGACTTAAAGTTTCAAGAGAAAATGAATAAAAAAAGATTAAGTTTAGATAAAAATGCCATTACTACACAATGTTATTATAAATGGAGGATGATAGGAGGAAGAAAACGTGTCAAAATAAAGACATCAGTAATACAATCAAATATCCAAATGTTCGTGGCTAAGGATATTCTACTTGATTCAAATTTTAAAAAACTAATCAGGCGCACTTGGTTCATACGACAGAATTTTTTTTTCCGTTAATAATACCAAATACCAAAACTGTTAGGAGAAAATAAAGATGTTATCATTCAGTGGTATCCAATGGCCTCGATTTAAATGAATAAATTTATTTGAAGTAAATATCTGCAGTAGTAGAATAAAATTCAAAACATTGATTTTACAATCAGCTTAGTTAATTCAAATAAAAAAGGATAAATTAAACGAATTTTGTTGATTTCAATAGATCGTCTTTTTATGAGTGTAGGGCAGATATCTTTCGAGGAACCTCCCCCTTCGCTTCCACTTTCAGTCACTTCATGCTTATTCGTGTAGACAACCAAACAGATTTTTATGCCCCCACACACATACACATATATATCATAATTACTGAGGAACCTTCTTCTACGATCATGTTTTATATGTAAAGCACAAATGCTGACGATCTCATCACTAACAAATTCCACGGTCGCTCGTTTGCACCTGAAATATACATCCTTTCCTAAAGGGAACCTACGCCGAGGTGCCATGAATGTGTAGTATCTCTATTCGCATAAATACTCCGCAATTCAGGGATCAATACAAAAGTGTGTATATAGAAGGAGGGAGGAGCGAAGAAAGAGATATTGAAGTCGAACTTTTGCGCGTATCGGCGATTCTTATGCATATGACGATTGCTTACCATCAAAAAGGCGCAACCATTACCTTGGGATCCAGAAAATGGTACGCCTTTTTATTTTCTTTGAAACTATATATATATATATATATATATATATATATATATATATATAGTATGACCATGATGGAGCTTACTATCGGTATCTGCCACCCCCTCGTTCTCTTTTTTACTCCCTCTCTGCCTTTCTCATTCATTTCTTCTCCACTCTCTTTCTTACGGCCATTACAGACGATAGCAAGTGAACACCTTTCGAGGCAATTTTGCAGGGGTCTCGCCGCGATCTATTCATCGGAAATCGATATCGCCCCTTGCTCGTAGACTCTGTACACGAAGAGCAGTCTATATTTTTCTTTTCTTTCCCTTTTTTCATAATTATACTATGCATCGTGAAAGGTTACGTTTCGAAAAACGTACAAAAAAATCGACGCTCTCAAAATGCGCTTTCGAACATATCAGATCAAGTGTTCAAACAAAGTCTCGCGTTTTGCGAGAACATGACTTATAGGTAACTTTAGCACAGCACTTACAGGTAAGCTTGTTTGAACGGTTAATAGTCAAACATACCTACTTACGATCAAACGAATAAGCCTGTGAATGCTGTTCGAAGGTAGTTTTATGAACGTTAGTGTTCGAAAGAATAATCGCTACTTCGTACTAGACAAGGTGACCATTTCAAAGTATTGTTCTATTCTCTGGAAACTCCATTTTTCTGGGTTCTCTGATCAAACTCCATAATTTCTTACTGTTGAAAATAAAATTCTTACACTGAGAGAAATATATAATGTTTTTAACCATATTTTATATTTCCCTGAGGGCACAATAATATTCTATAGCCATAGTTACTGCTAAAAATATAGCATTGCTTTTTGATATCTTAGCAGTTGCAGAAATTATGCACATGTTAACCGCAACCACCAATCTTACAAGCATACGTTGATCGTTCAATGCTATACGAGGTGTGTAAATTAAGTAATGAGACTGGTTTTTGTCAATTTTTTTATTCGAATAGAATTACAATTCAATACTGTGTGCCTCAAAATAACTTCTTTGAGAAGCCACATAGCGCTGGAGACGGTTCTTTCAATCCTCATAGCATTGTTGGAACTCGGATACTGGAATAACCTTCAGCTGGTCGGTTACAGCCGTTTGAATGTTTTCGAGTGTCCCAAAATGACGTCCCTTGAGGTGATTCTTCAATCTCGGGAAGAGGAAGAAGTCACAAGACTTGAAGTCAAGCGAATAAGGAGGCTGAGGAGCCACGGAAATGTTTTTACTGGCCAAAAACTCGTTTATTAAAATTGCTGTGTGACAAGGCGCATTGTCGTGATGCAACACCCAGTTGTTCTTGATGTTTGGTTTCACACGCATGACCCTTTTTCGAAGTTTTTCA
This sequence comes from Ophion ventricosus, assembly GCA_963932345.1. Taxonomy (NCBI): domain Eukaryota; kingdom Metazoa; phylum Arthropoda; class Insecta; order Hymenoptera; family Ichneumonidae; genus Ophion; species Ophion ventricosus. The sequence goes on along the minus strand of OZ010713.1, from coordinate 26,802,148 downwards.
AGAACCTCTGCGTAAAAGTTTTGATTGACCGTTTGGCCTTGAGGCAAAAACAAGAACTTCATCGGTTCTTGAAGTTGAAGGCTTCAATCTTCATCTTCAATCGACTCTCTTCCTTCTGAAAATGCCTGAAACCACCGAAAAGCCTGGGCCCTTGACAAAACACTATCCGTAGCCCTGCTGAGGTTTTGCAAAAGTTTCCGTTGTACTGTGTCCAAGTCTGAAGCAAACCTGATAGTACACCATTGCTCGAAATTGATGTCATTCATTTTTAGAACGTACTAGAAAAAACTGTTTCACGAAAAAAATCGCTGTGGACAACCAAATGACTCTTGGAAGTTCAAACTCGTACTGAAGGCGCATCACATATTCTTCTGTCGCCCCTCCAAGTCCCGCGTCGCAATGCCAGATCAAACGCTACGTTGCCAGTCTCATTGCTTAATTTACACACCTCGTATAATATAGTAGGTTTATTGAAAAAAGAATTTCCTTACACTGTAAAAAATTAACTCCCCCAAGATCCTAATAGCGAACAGAACTAAGATTATACATTAATAAAAGACAATGTTAATAGTGATTTGTGCCATATTTTATGATACAACCTGTTATTTGCAGAGTAATGTGTGTCTTACAAGAACAGAAGGTGAACTACAAGAAGAAGTGTTGAACTAATAACCTATTTTTGCAATGCAAAAATATACTATGTATCATCTTATAAGAAATGCGTAGTTCTCAAAACTTATAACATGTTTGCTCCAGCTGTAAATTATCTACGCCTGCGATATAAGTAACCATTACCATAATTTGTTTCGAATAGTCACTTTTTATAAGGTCTTTCAGCAAATTATACTCGACAACTGTTGATGTTAATCATATAAATTGTGCAAACTTAAATAGAATAGTAAAAGTTTAACCTAAACAAAATCTAACGTACACTATACAATATTGGTATTTGTGCGCCGATTTTGTGATAGCACTGAATTAATCACATCTATATATGGTCACGCCTTTGGCAATCTTTACATATAAAAGAGTTCCGTGACTGACTTAATGACTGACTGCCATATCGACAACGCTCAGCCCAAACCACTGAAGATAGAAAGATGAAATTTGTACGATATGTTCCTTAGATAGTGTGGAAGTTCACTAAAAAAAGATTTTTCGAAAATCAACTCTTAAGGGTGTGAAATAGGGTGTAAAGGTATGTGTGGAAAATTATCTTCCTTGCGTGTATCGACTTGAAACTTGGAACATATGTACTTTAGAAGGTATAGAGGTGCACCAAGAAAGGATTTTTCGAAAATCAACTTTTAATGAGGTATATCAGTTTTATTTTAGTTTTATTTCTTGTGTTGATCAACTTGAAACTTGATATAAATATTCTTCAAAATAAATGATAAAACGTATATTTTAGGACGTTTTAAGCAACCCCTAATTAGGGTGCAACGGGGCATTGAAGTTTGTATTAGAAAATCGGACCCGCTGCTTTAGACTCAATGAAATTCGGAAGATATATCCCTTAAATGGCGTAGAGTTGCACTAAGAAAGGATTTTTCGAAAATCAACTCCTAAAAGGATGAAATGGGATGTATAAGTTTGTATGGAAAATTGTATTCCTTGCTTGTATCAACTCCAAATTTGGTATAAATATTCTTCAAAACAAATAATAAAACGCGTGATTCAAGATTTTTTAAACAACTCCCAATAAGGGGTGCAACTGGCAATGAAGTTTCTATGAGGAAGTTCCACGCGGGCGAAGCCTCGGGCGCAAGCTAGTAGGTCTTTATTTCGCAGATTATGGATAGTCAATGCAATGGTAGATAGACACCCCAATCGCATGTTTAGTTATACTTTTAGCTTATATTTGTGTTAACCATATTATTATTATGGTGTCTATAAACTATAGGAAATTTAACTATCCCCTGTTTTACCATGGGCGGTTGTTGTTGATACCATGGACTTTTCTCTCAGTGTACTTAAGCTTATTTAAATTAAAGGCGAGTAATAGAGGGTAGTTGTTTATCTTTTACAACGAGATACGTTCATATTATTACGAGTGAACAGCATTCAAAGGTGAGTTCGTTTGATCTGCTGATTGTGTTTCCTGACTCGTTGTCAGGATAACATAGTAGACGTTTAGATTCATAAATGTTGTTTTCGTTAAACTTTAGTTGTCGAGTAACGCAATTGATGCAAAATTTTCATTCCTGATTGGAGATTCTAGAATTCGTCTGAGATGGACTTGAAAGACTTACTTATTGCTTATGATGATACTTTGCATGGTTTTCGCATATAGATATATCATCGGTTCGTTTCTAACTTGTCTCGATACCACTAAACATTTTTATCATTTGTACAATGCAAAGCTATAGTTTTTCTGTCATTATTCTCTCATGGTAATCGAAAAAGCCGGTTTTAATCCCACTTATTCCGAAGTCCATATGCAATTTCTAAGGATGAGCCGTTTCATTTGCGGTAAATATTAGTCTGTTGATTTTGATAAGATAACATCTTTGGGTGCGATCGCCTCTTGCAAGCTTTGATAACAATAGTAGTTATAAAGTTGTGAAAAAGTGAGAGTCTCTAAGGGATACTAATTACCTGCCCCATCTGAATCGGAAGTTGTAATTCATGTTTTATCATACTTAGGCCATGGTGGCCCCAGCATATAAATTGCTCGAAGAATCGGTTTATGAACGTGGCCTCGGTGATATTATAAGTAAATATAAGTGGGATTGCTAAGTATCGAGTACTGTTTAGCATGCCACCTGATACTGCTCTTCTGAAAGCGTTCGAAATGTTAGAACGTCTTGCGTATTTGCTCTATACCCGAGTGGAAAATAAGACTCACCACCGTCTAACCCTGAGCTGGTAAAATTATATTTCAAATCGCCAGTAGCTAGCCGTTTTAGCTAACATAGTAACTGTCCGGCCTTGTAACGGTTTCGTCGTCTAGTGACTGGACTTAATTGATTAGTTTGAAATTACGTCAGAAAAAAACGCTTACGTGTGAGGTGGCTTCGACCTCTGGTACCTCTGAGTGATAAGTCCACGACGTTGTCCACTGTGTCAGTTCTACTTACAATTAGTTAATCTATTAATTTCGGATTGCCTACACATGCAAAAACTTGTGTTATTAAGAAATGGGTGGATTAACAAATTTAAATAACATTATCGGATTGATGACTTTTTTTGCATTGAGAGCTATATTCGCATATAATTAAATAACCTCAAATTGTATTTATCTAATCATTTAATCTGGTTAGCGACGAATTAATGAGCACAATGTTACTGCAACGAATGCTATCCATAATATAAACGCCTAATAACGATATAAACATTATATAAACTAATTATGATCGACTGGGTAGTGGCTAATCAAAGAGCACATAGCCGCAGTTGGCTAGTGTTGGCTAGGTCATCGCGAGATACCCACTTTAGGATTTTTTCTTCATTCTCAACGCCATCTATAACACAAATTGCTTAGCCAGCTATGCGCCAATCGCTCGATGGAACTACATGCACTCACATAACCTCACTTTGTTATGTGTGACGATCATTGGCTAGCCAGGTACGACTTAGTCATTAGGTGGTATTTTTATCATAAGGCAGCGACATTTGTAATCAAGTTCGGCTAGGCAATGACTAGCCAAGGGGTGCATAGCCGCAGTTAGCTAGTGTTGGCTAGGTCATGGCGAGATACCCACTTCAGAGTTTTGTTCATTCGCAACGCCATCTGAAACTCAAGTTGGCTAGCCAGCCATGAGTCATTCACTAGATGATAGTACGTGTAATCACATAATCTCACTTTGTTATTCGTAACCATGGTTGGCTAGTCCAGTACGGCCTAGTTACTAGGTGGCATTTTTATTGTAAGGCAGCGACATCTATAGTGAAAATCGATTGGGCAGTGAATAGACCAGGGCTGGATAACAAAATATTTAGAATATTACTAGCTTATAGCGCGGCAGCCATTAGTCAGTTCGTATGAGCTCAATTGGACGAGCCAGTTACTTGTACGTAACTCAGACAGGCTAGCACAATTTCTACTCGGGTACAGACTGGTCTTTTCGTCATTGCAATAAGACCATTAACCGTTGAAGGAAGTTGTACTCTTCTTAATCGTCGAATCTACGAAAGATGCTAACGGGATGGTACTATTCCCATTCCTATTCCCGATTTTCGATTCCGATTCCTATTCCCGATAGCAATTCGACAACCAGGGTAAGTTTGTGAGCTAGCGGGTGTTGAATATTCCCTGAAGGTAATAAAGGTAGGGATGAACATGTCATAACAGATTTTTGTAAAGGTTGTTCGTAAGCTGGTAAAGATGCGTAGCAATTCGGATCCCCAGGGTATTGTAAGCGAATCGATAGCAAGAGCTTTCGGGTCTCTTCTCCGGGAATAGAATTCTTTCCATGTCATGTTCAATTTGGTTACAAATGGTTGGGGCCCTAACAGTATTCTGATTCTCTTCAAATGCGTAAGCAGCCACAATTCCCATTTAGTATTGATATTATTCAAACGTGATTCTTCGTTGGCCGCGACATTGTCTGTGGACTCTGTGTACTCTGCATAAATCCATTTGTTGCGGCTTTTTCAACAGTCGCGTATGTCTTTAATTTAGTCGTTTAAGTGTTTATACTGAATAATATTCACTTGATTGTTGTATGAAACAGTAATATCTTTAATTCACCAAGGTATCTGAAAACGTCTGCATTTTCAAGTACTTAATTTAAGGGCAAGAAGAGCAGCTGTTAACCCGCCGGTGCTCTCATCTTGGCAAAGTGCTTCCCAGTCCGAACGAGATGCCTTTGAAAAGAACGTTTTATTAGGTGTATGCAAAAGTTTTCAATCTACTTTTCATCTTCTTACAAGAAACATCACTTTAGCGTCCGTCTTCAACTTCAATGAAACTCATGTATACGGGAGAACATCAAAAACTATTAAATACGTATTTTTTCATCGGCGGAAAGTGGTTAGGGTGTAGTTCTGAAAAGCGGAAACCGAATTTCGATCTGAAATTTTGTATATACCTTCATTTTAATGTTATAAGAATTTCCTTAAAATGATTCTTGGCGACGCGTCATAGTTTTCGAGATATCGATTTTTGAAAGTTTTTTTTTTTTACCGCGCTTCTACTATATCTATAGTTGACGGGCTCCGCTCTGGCTATTTATGTTATCGCGCTCTTCGCCTTGTATGGATGTTCGTCAAGTTCGGGCGGTAGAAGTGTTTCACGCACCCCACCATTCCACACGCACATCCAGGGTGATCCGCGTCTACTAGTATTTCACGCACCCCACCATTCCACACGCACATCCGAGATGACCCGTGCGCACACTAGTGCTTCAAGCACCTCAACATTCCCCATTATTATTAAAAGTGGAAAATTAACATTTAACATTAATTCTAATTGTTAATTTATTATTATATTAGCTCTTTGTAAGGCTTAGACGTGTACGACATGATTTAGACTTGTAAGTGTACGGTTCGCCCATTTTGGACTAACTTTTTGCCCGACGGTTCATCCAGTAATCTATATATACAGGGTGAGGCGCATAAAGTGTTACAGAGCAATAGCACTCAAACTATCGATCATATCCAAAAATGTTTCAGACAAAAGTTTCAGTGTTCGAGAAGGCCGTCATACTGGACCACCCTATTTTTTTATCGGTGGAGGCGCTGAAGCTACGTCAAGGTCAACTCCACTTTTTTAAATGGAACCATGTATTTTTTTTCAATGACATTATTACCGATTTTAAGACGAATTCAGCGACCTACAACACAAGGTCATTCTAGTCACGCAAAGTATGAAAATAGTCGAAAAATCGAAAAATATCGGAATAATCACTTTCAAAGGATCCACTAACCTTGGTTTGGGTCTACCTACAGAAGATGCTCGAAGTGATGATCCTCGACTTGTAAGCACTTGTTAATTCGCTGATGAAAAGACCGTCTAACTTCAGCCAACATTTGTGGTGTAATTTCGGTACATGCTCGGCGTATTCTTTCTTCGAGCATCTTCTGTAGGTAGAAGGGATATTTTATTTTTTATTTTTTTTGTGTGATTGAAATTTTTGTTTCTGTGGTTTACACGATATGTGATGATACTAAGAATATATTGTAAACATTTCAAAGCGATCTGAACCTTCGTTCAAGAGTTAGAACTTTCACAAGGTTCAAAAAAGTGAATCGTGGAAAAACGGCTTTGAAGTTGGCGGTCGGGCGCCCCGCGCGGTATCTATTTTACGCTCTAAATGCTGTAACTTTAACAATTTTTGGAATTTTTCAATTCTGTAAAGCTTAAAATATTCCTAACCATTCAGGCTAATGGAATCAAAAATAAAATTTAAAAATTTGAAATTTTTCGCGTATATAAGGCCTTAATGGAGTGCTCTAACAACCGTATCCTTTGAAAATAGTAATGATCGCGATAAGTGTCCAAAAGCAGTTTGTGTGGTGCTGTGTTGAATGCGAATTGTTTCATGGACAAAACGCAGTGAATGCCGGCACATCTATTCCTTCTGTTTAGGAGAAAGTCACAAGAATTTTGAACGCGAACTAATTGAGTTTTCCAGACGCATTCATTTTTTTCCGGAGCATTGGCTTGTCCATCGTTTCTATCGATCGCAGGAGTATTTTCCCTTCTTCGAACTTGATTTGATGCTGGAGGGATCAAATTAGTGTTCGAGATTTCTAGTCTCCTAATACTACGACCACATTGCACGTTGTTAATCTCACACTGATTTTAAGCTTCATAGCCAATGAAACTTTTCTCATCCCGTGTGCGTAAGTCTCAAATAAAATTATCTAAACATCGAACCCCGAGTGCGAGACCTATTTGTAAACTGTGGAGCAAATCAGTAACTAGATCATGTACCTAAAGGGAAGGCCATATCTGGTACAGTTCTTAAATTGTGGAATAGCAAGGGTTCTGGTGAAGAAGGTAGCATAAAAAATGCCACATTTCGTATTTTCTTCGTGGCAAAAGTCCGGAAGCCGGCGGAAATTCCTTTCGTTTATTTGTAAAGGAAAGAAGGGAAAATAAAATCCAACTGATTCCTCTAGAGAGGGAGAGAAGAGAGAGAGAGAGAGAGAGAGAGAGAGAGAGAGAGAGAGAGAGAGAGAGAGAGGGAGAGCTGAACAGTCGAATTCAATTTGGGATAAATCCAATTTAGACCACCAGAAAGGAAGTAAACATTCAAATCGTATTGGAGGAACTTAGTCCTCGGTACGTTTTCTGCGTTTTGTGAACAAAAAAAAATTCGTTAACAATTATTAACATTAAATCGTAATATGAATGTTTAAAATAACAAGGTTCCGCTTTTCACATCCAAATGCAATGGAAAATGGCGCGACTGTGCAATCCAGTGTTAAAAAATTACAGAATCTGATTTCATCGTAAACATTATCAACTCTTCGATCAACTCCCGAAAATTCAATGGTGGATCAAGAATCCACTTTGGATTAGCACCAGAAGGTAGCTTTTTGGTACTAATCCAGTCTATCAATCATGATTTTTGAGAACTTCATAATGGGTACAAAACTATTTGTCAAATGCGATTTTCCGAAGATTCAAAGTTTTCGAAGAATTCATTGAAAAAAAAAACGTACATAAGGTATTCCTTGCGCGGAGGGCTGTATTTTGCTGCCGCATAAGCATCACCCTTTTGAATCATTAGTAAATAACACACTGCAGATCTAATTGTGTTGTTTTAGCACAGCTACATGTGTTATACCTTGTGGTCACTTTACACATTTCCGAGTGTGTAATTTCGGGATTCGCTTTGTGCGTTTTGTATTAAACACTTAAGTGTATTATTTCTATGCACATTTGGCGTGTTATTTGAATATTTTTTTCCACGCTGCATGCGTGTTGGTTCACGGCATCATAGCCCGTCTACTAAATGCATAGAATATTTCATAAATCCAAAATAAAATTAAATACGAAACTGGAAACGTCTGGAAGTTATTTTTTTGCGAAGAAATCATTTCGCCTACACATGGAATCGAACCTACAACCTACCTGCCTATGCTACGTCACGCTGCCCCTACGTTATCATCCCGTGCGGAAAATTGGTAGGGCATCCCTAATACAATTCGGGGCCTCCAAGGGATTATTTGTCGATGCCATAGTAGGGTTTTTCGTAAAAGAGCCGGACCGGGCCCCTATTAAGGAATGGTCGGGTAGGTAGGTTGACTAAAACTATGGTCTAAGTACGGAAACCAAGTAAAGGCCTTCAAGGGGTATACCCGAGCAGAAATCTAATCAGGCTGCCTGAGGATCCATCAGGGCCGGATCAGGGATCAATAAGGCGCCCTGATCAGGTACGCCTGATTTGAGCCAGACAGGGGCCTGAGCAGGGATCAATAAGGCGCCCTGATCAGGCACGCCTGATTTGCGACAGACAGGGGCCAGAGCAGGGATCAATAAGGCGCCCTGATCAGGCACGCCTGATTTGCGCCGGATAGAAGCCTTATCAGGTATCAATAAGGCGCCCTGATTAGGCACGCATGACTTGCGCCGGACAGGGGCCTGAGCAGGGATCAATAAGGCGCCCTGATCAGGCACGCCTGATTTGCGCCAGACAGGGGCCTGAGCAGGGATCAATAAGGCGCCCTGATCAGGCACGCCTGATTTGCGCCGGATAAAAGCCTTATCAGGTATCAATAAGGCGCCCTGATCAGGCACGCATGATTTGCGCCGGACAGATTGGGCCGGAAAGATTGGGACGGTCATCGCCAAAACCGGAACAAAAACTAAACGATCAAGTCAAGTAAAATAAAAACTTAAACTTAAAAAAAATGTTTTCATATGTTTCATATTTTTAATAACGTTAGTAAACTTGATAAGGTGTAACTGCGATAATAATTTAATAAATGTTGATCTATTTTTAAACAAAGAATTAATCAAATGATTGAGCCAGATGACACGCATGTCTCAGGCAGGATAAGGCACCTGATCCGGACCAGATAAGTTGCTTGATCCGAGCCACATATAGTGCCTAATCCGAGCCTGGTAAGGTGCCTGATCCGGGCCTGATAAAGCGCCTGATCAGAGCCTGATAAGGTGCCTGATCCGGACCTGAATTTGCAAAAGCGTTACATCCCTGATCAGGGCCGGACTAAATTTGCCTGATCCGGCCCGGATTTGCTATTGTGGCAGCCTGATCCGGTCCGGATTTCACCCTGAACAAATTTCTGCTCGGGTAGTTGTAGATGCCCTAGTAGCAATTTCCCCAATATTACCAAACTTTGCTATTATAGGGGCAAATCAGTATAAGTTGCTTGACTAGAGAATTGTGGCATAATAATTATCAAGTCGATTAAATATTATAATTAAACTATGCGTTTAGTAGACGAGCAGTGATGCCTTGGACCAACACGCATGCAGTTCGTCCATCGGAGCAACGCGGGATCAAATGTGTCAAAATATGCGAGAGAATTCTAAGCCTCAAATGTATTGAAATAACACATTTCTTGTTCACAGTGAACACACACGCACGTACGGATACGGCTGCAATAATTCTCATGAGGCACCGTTGAGGCAATTTTAAAGGTCCTGGTTATTGTGCCTTCAATTGCCCTCGTTAGCAAAGTGTGACCGGCCACTGATGGCCCATGTGATGCTTCCAGTCTCGGGCCTTAATGAAGTTGGAGAAAATTAAGATGGGCCCGATCAAAGACCGAACTCAATTTCCGCACGGAGTGTGCTTGCAGCATTTTGTTGTGTAATCGCAGATATGGAATAACAGACAATATTACTTTCTATAATTATTTATTGTATCACGTAGAGTAGGTCAAAATTAGTTAATTTCATAGTGATAATATCATAATAATAATATTATGATATAGATGTTTTCCAACATAACCTCTATATATATGTATATATGTACAATTGATTCCTATATATAATATAATTTCTCTTCTCTAATCCTTATCATTTATTTACTTACGATACTTATATACAATACAGTAAACAGATAGGTTTAGAAAGGGAAAGACAGAAAAAGGGAGCCAGAAAGAGAGACAAATGTTAACACGATAATATATTTTTAATCGTCCTATTTGAATTATTAAGCGCTGTTCGATTGATTTTATTTCAATAGGTATTAAGTATCTTAAAATTGACATATCATATTAGTATCAAGTGCATTAAAATTGAGATGTACATTTTAATATATTTAAGGGGGTACGACTACTCCCTCAGGGTCAACAAAGAGACTACGTTTAAGTTACCCCACGGGTGTTCTGATTTATGTTAACTTATGTTGAATATTCGTATTGTCGATCCCAAAGTACCCAATTTGTGGTAAATATTTTATTTATTGCATATTTACTAATAAAAACTGAAAAATTAGATCCTCAACGACTCTGGAGTCTTCACGACGATTTCCAAGTAGTAGCGAAATTCTGTAACTCGGTAGCGACCGTTTTCTTTATAGTGATAGCCAATAAGAGGCACCCTTTCTTCTGATCCTGCATGCGATTGGCTGTCGCTAACCAGCGACAACGAAAACTGTCGCTACCGAGTTACAGAATTTCGCTACAGAGCTAGGTTATGCTCACCAAACGAATCAGCTGTTACGCCCGACGTTGGCAACGCTATGGGTACTATTTCGTCATTATGATAATACTCAACCGGAAGTTGAAATCGTTTTATAATGTAGTGCTTGAACTACACGGTAAAGTTCGAATTTGCGATTTTTTACTATATCTATTATGTCTAATTTATCAAATTTCAGTTTTCCAACCATCTTAGTTGGATGCGTGAGCAGCACTACCGTGATTACCGCACTTCCGGTCGACCGTCTGCATAAGACGGTGTGCTTCACTAGCTCAAAGTAGCTCGACTTTGCAATTTTATTACGAAACAACTGGACGGTCAATAGAGCTCAAATTTTTCCAAATGGTGCATAACGTATTCGTCAACATAATATAAAAATTTCAGGCCCGAAAGTTGGATTCATCCCCATGATCGTACTTCCTTAATACGAATCCACTCTTTACAAATACGCACAAAATGTGCCTAATTTTACTATAACACACGAAAATGCATTATTTAAGATACGTTTGATATCTAAACGTGTAAAAGCAGACAGTTACACGTTTTCCATGTTTTGAATAAAACAGCAATACCGTGTTAAAATTTAATACGTTTCAAGTGTTTAAAAGTACCCATGAAACTTGTTTGAATTCTTTATAGCACACATAAGTGCGTTGTTTTAAGTGTCGTATGGTATTTACACGTGTTAATTCTTAAAATTACACACCTTACGTGTAACAAATAACATACATCGATTTGTAGTGACGGTTTATAAAAAGTTACTTTATAAAAGTTACAATCAATTATTATGCTCAACGATGAACTGTAATTGAAAATTTCGCATAAATTTAGTAGATTTCAACATTTTTACATGTTCGTCGAAAAGTCGTGGTAAGACAAATTCTTCTGCTAGCTACATTTTTCTAAGTTTTATCATTAATATTTTTTTCAAACATTCGGTTACCCCCGGGTTTTATTGTAGTTGCGGAATCTGCAGAATTTTTTACATGCTTAGACCACTTTGTATCAAACGTCTAGAGTTATTTTGTATATATATTATTGAATAGAAATGTGGCCACCATGTCATCTGCATAAAGTGCTGCATAAATTCATTTAAACGATGTTTAAAGTCGTAATTTTTTGTTAAAAGTTCGGTAACTGGGCTTGAAATTATCCCACAGTATACCGGCATGTATTTTTACTTAATTGTAGACGAAAATCTGGTAGTTGTTAAGTATTCGGGTTCGTGAAAGGCATACCTTGAGAAGTTTAAAGTTTGTTTTTTAGTACACAAAATCTATAATTGATGACGTATTGTCATGATTAACTCAACCCATAAAAAATCATGATAAAGGTAGGCTAGTTTCTTTTTTTTAATTGACCTCCTGAAAATCGTAAACTTAATCCCAAATCGTATCCAGCGAGCTTTTGCGGTTGATCCCACTTGAATTACGAAATACTTTACGTTTTTTCTTGCGATATCTTTCGCAACCACTCACGTCCGTATATATTTTTTTCTTCCTCTTCTCTCTGCACTCGTCCTTTCGTGTAAGGAAGGTATATAACGTACCATCCCTGCCTCGTTCTTCCTGTACACCATCATAAAAGCTTCGGCAATAAAAAAAAAGCGCGTCCCAACTCTCGCATGAGTGTTTATGTGTATAGTAACACGCGCGAAGGCGCCATCACTTCCGTCCTAAAATTGTCGCCGGTGTTTTTTTTCCATAATCTCAGACTTTTCTTTTTATAGAGCACTAAAAAAGAACAATAAAAAGTACTGCGTACCAAGGAGAGAAAGAAGAACGTTCGATTTTATCGGAAAATTGTACACTCCCTTAAGGAGGTTGCTCAGCTACCGCGTAATTATGAGACTTTGCTGAAATTTATTGAGGATATTGGCGAACAGGTATTACGACTCCGTGCAAAATTTCACGTAATTCGTCTGCATGATTGTTGAGCAATTAATTATTGAAGTTGGGCTCTTATGCACGGGCGACATAGTAAAAGCTATACGATCATGCTGATAGGACTCTTGCAACATAATAAAAATGTTGACAATTGAATATAAATAGTGAAGCGTTTTGTCTGCCTTGTTATTGAGATATTTTTTAAACAAAACAGAAAATTTTGATTTGCGTAAAATAAAAATGTTGTAGCTGATTTGCGTAAAATGATACAGCGCACTACGACAGGTGGCAACGTTGCTGTGAAATCGGCCATCTTGAATAGGCGCCACAACTTGAAACGCGCAAAGTATTGCTTCCTCCTCATAAATTTCTTACCATGGTTTCATAAAGATTATTCTTATTCATAAAGAGTGTGTTTAAATATTTTTTATCACTATTGTTATTTTTGTTCCTTATGATAACAACAAAATTATTTTTCATGTATTCCTTCGTGTTCGATATTCTTTATCCGTAACTCCTCGTGACAGAAGCTGCGATGCATGTGTTCTGACATAACCTTCAAATCAATTATGCGTCGTTCCTCGACTGCGAATTCATTTTCCGGCTCAACTACTACTTTTATCGCCGTTTTCCATTTTGTACTTGCTTCAACCGTAGATTAAATTGTTTTTCACTTCGGATTTTCCCTTTCCATCTATTCATTTTCGTCGATCACAAAAGCTACATTCGCAAAGGAAGTTTGACAGATGAGCGCTCACTATGTGGCGTTCGTATCTGAGCTCAGTGCTACCACTTACTGAAAACTAAATTACGCGTTTGCCGCATTTCAACTTGGTTAATAACGTATTCGCGATGTCAACGAACAAAAAAACGATAAATAACATTTCTAAACAGTCATTTATATGCATTCCATTTAGTAGCTGAAACTCGTTTATTTTACGTAACCGAAAATTTGATCATTCGGGATTGGCAGCCGTTATAGGTACCCGTGTTTAAGCATAGGCGTTCCTCATTCGCCACCTGCCCCGCAAAGATCCTGAGCACCCTCATTAAACAATAGAAGGAAGTCGTTTATGCCGGTTGAAAAATGTACAAATGTTTTCAATGAAATACCCGCGTATTAAAACATTAGGAAAAAATAAACTGTACGGACAGTATGAAACTTTGCAACAAATAGACTTGACGAGTACCACACTGAGGTCCTTATCTCATTCATTCTGGCTCTTGTCATTGATATATACTAGCAGCGCGTGAGTCTTGCCACGTCTGAACTTTACGACGAAATGACACACGCTGAGAAATTGCAACGTTGCGCGTTTCTTGCTACAGTGCTCTGTCGATTTTACCTACATAAGGTCGTTGCCAAATTCTAGATATAACCTCTGTGGCTTCTACTTATAGGACATATACTCTACGTGAGTGAGCAACACACATGTATTCGGTGATAATCATGGGCGATAATCATCAAGACCTACACGATGGTCTTTTAAAGCTTTTCAGTTATTTTTCCATAGGATGCAATGGTCCAAGTGTCAAAATGCATTTTTGTAGAATTGCCAGGAATTAGTTATCTCCGATTTGCTATTAGCTCAAGCGAAATATCATTTTCTAGCATTCTTTAAATTTCTGTGGTAAGTAAAACCATAAAGCTTTGTCACAAAATATCGAATGTCTTGGAATTCTAGGTCCTTGTACTAGCACGTATATGGTTCGACTCAACTGTAAACATTTGAAATCACTCGGTACAGCCGTTTATTGAGATAAGTTCCGAAAACTTTTCATGAAATACTTCAACGGCGGAATCATGTTTCATGTCGCCTTAATTGCGTTAAACGATGAATGTTCAATTTAATGCTGCGACTAACCCACGTCTACTTGTGCAGACAAGATCCTTGTCTGTGACTTGGATAAAGTTTGGACGACCTCGTTTCCAAGACAACACGGTTAAACATATTTCCGACTTTGCTAAAGTAAATTTTCGCACGTGTGCAAGCTGCTACGTGCTATCGTGTTACAAATGAAATTACTTTCTATACATTATATCTAGTATATTTATCGATCATCGTCATTAACCGGAGTAGGATTTGCTGGAATTGATAAAATATTGAATTTTCAAGAGCGGAAGTACATGTAGTGGCATTAAAAAAACGATCTTTTTTTACGTAACATGTCAGTCAAACATTTCAAGAATAAGGTGGTATATTGAGTAATTAGCCGGTAAGTGACTGAAATTATTGAGTTTTTGTAGTTCGAAACTTTAATCACGTTTTTCTCAAAACTAGATTTTTAAAGTTTGTGGGAAACATAACTTTGAAACGAGTTGACCGATTATGCCAAAATTCTACACAATTCAATAACAATATTCCCTTGAACTTATGCTTACGTGCTGATGAAAATCACTTCTGAAAAGTACTTTTTTATTGCAAAAAAGGACGAAAATTCTGTGTAAAATTTTAATTATTTTCTGAAGCGTCCTATTTTTTGATTTTCTATTTTTTAGAAGTTTTAAGGTATAAGTTCAGCATTTGCATGTTAAAATACCTTCCCTTAGAATAGAAAAAAAATTGTTTATGCGAGTTGAAAAATAAACAATTTTATTCAACCGAATACCCTCGTAGTAGAGCATTTGAAAAAAATTAGAATAAACAGTGCGTATTTTCTTCGTAAATTTCTATCTGACTCGGTCGTTCATTTATCGACTCTTGGACTGGAGAGACCTTGATTAATTACAGTAAGTGCTTTGCGGCAAGTACATCAGATATTGCAACATACGAGAGTCAAGGATTAAAATGTAGAACAGGGTAAAAGGGTGAGAAGGCGATGAAGTGCATAAGGATATATATGAAGCAGCTGAAGTGAAACGTCAACCGCAGCTGGCTATTTGGTCTTGACGAGGGACGTAGTGAGAGAGGTTATCAAGTTCGTTCGAAGTTGTATGTCGGCGTTCAGTGCTAAATACGGTTCCTTTGAGAGCTCAAAGCATTCGATACCATAAAGCGATGATCCTTGACCGACCCTGCCGAGGCATGAAAGGTAAAGCAACGGAGCGATAGAAATTCATTTACGGTATGTCCCTTACATTACGAAAAATTGTTGTAAAAATATATTAAGTCATTCTTATTTTCGTTTCTAGGTAGAGTAAGGTGGTATAGGAGTACGCACTTAAGCTTCAAAGCGGTGAAAAAAAACAGATACATTTTACGAATCAGTTTTTTTTTTAATTTAAAGAATATCTAGCATTCTTATTTAAATATGAACGACAATTAGGAATCTCATTTTTTTTAAATAACCAACGAAAAACTACGAAAAGGGATTTGCGAACTTTTTGACATATGGACGTTTAAGATTACGCACGAGGGTCGATAAGAGTACGCAAACCTCAATCGACACATAATCGCAAAAGAAGTTGCCCACATTTGTATGAGAGTTGGAGAGTTGGAGACCTGCAGACCTGGAGGGCTGGAGAGTTCGAGAGTTGGAGGGTTGAAGGGTTGGAGGGTTGGAGAGTTTGTTTGGGTTGGAGGGTTGGACAGTTCAAGAATTCGAGAGTTCGTATCTCCCCAGAGATGTAGCTAGTGTGGATCTCTTCAGCCTCTTACGAAGAGTGGCTTCAGTCGCTTCCAATGAAAGTGCTAACGCCCTTATAGATTCACCATCATTAACTCGCTTCCTTGTATTTTCAAGATCCGTAATTGACCATAGATTTCGGTCGGTAGTCCGTTTCCTTCGGGACATGCTAAAAGTAAAAAAAAAACATAATTCTTAACAACAGCCGTAAAGAGTATGCGCGTACGCCTACACACCTAAGCACTGCGTACTCTTATAAGACCTGCACATTTTTAACAAACATGACTGTCACTTTCATTTATTGATGAAATGCGAAATTACGTTCATTTTGAACGATAACCTCAGTAAACCGGCGTACGAAATTAATAGTTGTTTTTGAAGAAAGTAAATTGTGTTTCGTACTTGTAATGGTTTGAAAATGTCAAAAATAAATAAGAAATTGCAACCAAAACTTCAAACTTACCTAGACTCCCCGTTTTATTCCACTTTTGATTTTTTTTTTATCACAAACACTTACCCCATTAAGCGGTCCAAACACAACAAAAGTTAGCTTCCATTAGCAAACCGTTTCGTCCGTAGCGTAACTACGTACGCTTATCGCCCGCGTACTCCTATACCAACTTACCTTACGCCTTTTGGGTTTTTACGGATGTATTTCGATCTTTCTTCCATTCCATGCTCTGACGTAGCCTTGTAGTCGCAGTCGAATCCTTTTCCTCCGTATAGCATTTGCAATAGATTTTGTTTTTCCATGGACATATGAAAACTACAGGAAACTTTTAGCCCCGGAGCTAATCACAGGTTCGAATTCACGGCCCCAGAGTCACGTCGTGTCACATCCAGGGTATGAACACGGGGTACAGATTTGTACAGGTGACACTCACATGCACTCACATGTCTGCGCTCCGGGAACATTTCTGGAGCTACGTTTTTGTTTTCATTTTCGACGGAAGCTACGCGACCAGCATTCGAGGTCGTAATGTTACGGTCTTTTGGCTTTAGGAGCAAGCAACGTTAACGAACGGACCAGAAAACGGATTCAATCATTTTGAAAACAAAATATTAAGAATTTTATGTTATTACTACCTTTTGCCCGCAGCGCTTCGCCCTCGTGGAATTTCGCCCATAAAAACTTCATCATCAGTTGCAACCCTTATTAGGGACTGCTTGAAAAAATCCTTAACCATGCGTTTCATTATTTGTTTTGAAGAATATTTATGTCGAGTTTCAAGTTCATATACGCGAGGAATACATTTTTCCATACAAATTTTTACATTCCGTTTCATCTTTTTAGGGGTTGATTTTCGAAAAATCCTTCCTTAGTGCACATCTGCGCTCTTTAAGGAATATATCTTCCGAATTTCGATGAGATAAAAGCAGGGAATTCGATTTTCTCTTACAAACTTCAATACCCCGGTCCACCCCTAATTAGGGGTTCCTTTAAAAAATCCTAAACCTTGCGTCATGCTGTAAAATTACTTTGTCGTATCTCTGCTCGTATGGCGGCCGTTTTTCCTTCAACGCTCGGCTCAAACGCATCAATTGTAGTCGATAGTGATCTCTCATGATGGTTTCGTTCGGTTTGAGCAGCTTATAATAAACTACACCCAGCTGATCCCACCAAATGCAGAGCAGAAGCTTGGAAACATGGATATTGGGCTTTGCCGGCGATGTTGATGCATGGCCGGGCTTACCCCACGATTTTCTACGCTTAGGGTTATCGTAGTGTATTTATTTTTCATCGCCAGCCACGATACGATGAAAAAAACCTTTCCTTTTCTGCCGTTGAAGCAGCAGTTCACATGTGAAAAGACGCTGTTCGGCGTCTCTCGGCTTCCCGAGCAGAAATCTAATCAGGCTGCCTGAGGATCCATCAGGGCCGGATCAGGGATCAATAAGGCGCCCTGATCAGGCACGCATGATTTGCGCCCGACAGGGGCCTGAGCAGGGATCAATGAGGCGCCCTGATCAGGCAGGCCTGATTTGTACCAGACAGGGGCCTGAGCAGGGATCAATAAGGCGCCCTGATCAGGCACGCCTGATTTGCGCCGGATAGAAGCCTTATCAGGTATCAATAAGGCGCCCTGATCAGGCACGCATGACTTGCGCCGGACAGGGGCCTGAGCAGGGATCAATAAGGCGCCCTGATCAGGCACGCCTGATTTGCGCCAGACAGGGGCCTGAGCAGGGATCAATAAGGCGCCCTGATCAGGCACGCCTGATTTGCGCCGGATAGAAGCCTTATCAGGTATCAATAAGGTGCCCTGATCAGGCACGCATGATTTGCGCCGGACAGATTGGGCCGGAAAGATTGGGACGGTCATCGCCAAAGCCGGAACAAAAACTAAACGATCAAGTCAAGTAAAATAAAAACTTAAACTTTAAAAAAATGTTTTCATATGTTTCATATTTTTAATAACGTTAGTAAACTTGATAACGTGTAACTGCGATAATAATTTAATAAATGTTGATCTATTTTTGAACAAAAAATTAATCAAATGATTGAGCCAGATGACACGCATGTCTCAGGCTGGATGAGGCACCTGATCCGGGCCAGATAAGTTGCTTGATTCGAGCCAGATATAGTGCCTAATCCGAGCCTGGTAAGGTGCCTGATCCGGGCCTGATAAAGCGCCTGATCAGAGCCTGATAAGGTGCCTGATCCGGACCTGAATTTGCAAAAGCGTTACATCCCTGATCAGGGCCGGACTAAATTTGCCTGATCCGGCCCGGATTTGCTATTGTGGCAGCCTGATCCGGTCCGGATTTCACCCTGAACAAATTTCTGCTCGGGTTTAACTCGTACGGCACCCAATGTCCTTGCTTTTGAATCATTCCTAATGCATTCGAACGTCTCGAAACTGTTGTGTGATCAACTCCTCATAATTCTGCAAATTCAGCTAGCGTTTGACATGAGTCTTGATGAAGTAATGCCTCCAGTTTTTCGTCTTCACACTTCTTTTAGTGCACCAGAGCGTTCTTTATCTTCAACATCAAAATCATTATTTTTTAATCGTCTAAACCAATCTCTGCATGTTGTTTCCGACAGAGCATACTCGCCGTGAGCCTCAACAAGAATTCTCATTTTTGATTACTCTTTTTTGGCACCAAATTTGACATGTTTAACACTATGAAAAAAAAATTGTTTACACTTCGGCGAAATGACACACTGAATTTCAAGCTTGCTTATAGTACTTCTTTATAGGTGCGTTACCATCTTAAACTACACGCACGTAGTTTCGATAACACCATCTGTTGGAAAACAGCGAAAACATATTCAACGCCCCAACATGTAAAAAAAATAGTACATTATAATACGAGGACAAACAAATTTTTTTTAACGAGGTTGTGATTGCAACACTCGCTTTCGGCTCGTGCTGCAAACGCACACTCGTTAGAAAAAGGTTTTTCGTCGGGTATTATACGAAATTTTATTGTACACGGTGTGAAAATTGAGGTTTTACGCACGCGAAGCTTCCGTAAAACGTCCACTATCATATCGAGTGGAATAAAGTAGTTCTTTTGTCGCCCCTAAATGTATTTTCCCTCTAACTACTATAAATGGTATGCGAAGAGGTAGATAATTTTGTAAATATCGTGCTATGCAATACGTGCAGGTTGCGTTAACTGACGCTCGTGGCAGAATTTTCTTTGAACATTTTTTTTTACCATTTTTGATTGGAACTTGGATGAGTGGAGAGGCTCCACTTGGGAATCATGGGGTTTAGAACAATATATGAAGACAGGAAATTTGTTTAAATTTTTATTTTTAATTAACTAAAATTTTTTGAGATTTCCTTTTTTAATTTTTGAAAATTAAAATGAAAACATGAAAATGAAAAAATAAAGACAAAATTTTTTAAAAATTCTAGTTAATTAAAAATAAAAATGTAAACAAAATTCCTTTCTTAAAATATTGTTCGAGACCCCATCATTCCCAAGTGGAGCCTCTCCACTCATCAAAGATCCAATAAAAAATGGAAAAAAAGTCCGAAAGAAATTCTGACAAAATTCCAGCCACTCCAGTGTGAACCCATGCAACTTTTTACCCTCTTGATATTTCCTCTGAAACCCAACAGTTCTTCGATGACGCCTTTTTTTCTAAAACATGTCTTTTTTAGCTAAAAATGCAATACTAAGGGCGAAAAAAAATTGTACGCAACTTTCTTAAAACAAAAATGTAGGTTTTGATATCCTTTTTAAGTTTTCTATGGACAAAACGAAGGAAAACATTTTCCACAAACTTTGCAGTTAATTTACGACGGCCAAAAAATAGCCGAAAAATGGCCACGTTCAAAAATGCGTACCGGGGCGAAAAAAATTGTAAAGATTTTTCGAAAAACGCAAAATAAAAGTAAATTTGTCCACTTTGAGACGCCACTTAAGAAATTCAATTATCTTTATTTTTGAGTCCGCTATTTGACTTTGAATGCGGTAAGCGATTTCGACTAGTGCACGGAGAGAATTAAAAAGTAATTTTTGTCGTGAATTTCACGGTAAAAATTACCGTGATGTATTTCAATGTGATGAGAAGTGAGAAAAGCATAATAATTCGTATGCGACAAGTTTTTTTTAACTCACGTTACAGAAAATTTCAAATACGTAGCTAAAATTTTACTATACAAGAAGGGTAGCGCGCACGATAATTTTTACCGAGAGCACAATGCATTTTCCTATAACACTCATTAAATTTTATAATAAATCTTAAAATAACTGTTATAAAGACGATACTTTTTTATACACATTTTTGAAAGGCATAAAATAATAAAATGCACAGTAAAATTTCGCTAATATTATATATTTTTTAAATTTAAGTTTTGCGTATTTTGTTACACATAAAAATTTACTAGAAAATCTGGTAAAATTTTCTATCTGAAGAAGAAATTTTATTTTATTTTCGTGAAAATCTGGGTTATACTCACAATCAGTAATAATAAGCGAAGTTTCAGGGTTGTTATCTGGTTACCCTTACTGCACGGTAATTTTTAACATTTAATTCTCTCCGTGTGTATTCAAACTTTTGGCCGGCAGTGTATATTCCCGATTCAGCCATCCAACCACCATTATCGATCTCTTTTCTGACCAAGCGAAAATTCCGAGAGATCGAATGGCTGCGCTATAATTCACGCCTCTTCTCCGTATCTTATTCGAATCAACTGTATCCCCGAGTAGATAGTCTACGCGATCTCCCGTGGCCACCACGGCAGAGCGAAGTAAATTATATTCTCGCTAAATAATTAATATACGAGAAAAGGAAGACCTTTTTTCCGTCACTTCGAGTGCGAAAATGCAGTATAATGCGGATCGAGCAGTATAATGAGGGAAGCCTCTCGCGTTTCATCCATTAATCAGAACGCGAAAAATTGATTGCATGGCTCCTTCTTTCGCTTTTGTAATTAGATATATTCTCGAGCGACCATCATAGCGTTAAACTGGCTTATTTTTCGTCTACAAGCGTGAACGGAAATTGGATATTTTCTCTGCAACGATGTAAAATTGTGTAATCGTGATTAATGAAGCATCTCATTCTCCTTTTTGCGGGTCAATAGATCAATAAAAAGTTGCTAATCCCGGCCATCTGATCTCTCGTTGCGGAAAGTCAGCTTAAAGAGGTTACTCAGCTATCGCGTAATGTTAAAAATCTATTGAGATTATTGAGGATATTTTCTAACAGGAGTTATAACTCCGTACAAAATGTCAAGTCATTCGTCTGCATGATTGCTGAGCAATTAATTATTGAAGTTGGGCTCTTATACACGGGCGACATAGCAAAAGCTATACGATAATGCTCATACGACTCTCGCAACGCAATAAAAATGCTAAGAATTTAATACAAATAGGTGGACAATTTTTCTGACATTTTTATGAATAATTTCAAC
Source organism: Ophion ventricosus (assembly GCA_963932345.1). Taxonomy (NCBI): domain Eukaryota; kingdom Metazoa; phylum Arthropoda; class Insecta; order Hymenoptera; family Ichneumonidae; genus Ophion; species Ophion ventricosus. The sequence goes on along the minus strand of OZ010713.1, from coordinate 26,780,249 downwards.
GAAGAGTGAAGCGTTTCGTCTGCCTCGTTATCATGATATTCTTGAAATAAAACAATCAATGTCAGCTGATTTGAGCCAAACGGTAAAGCGTGCAACGTGGCAACGTTGCTGTCAAATCGGCTATTTTGAATAGGCGCCACAATTAGAAACCCACAAACTATTGTTTCCTTGTTATAAAATTCCTACCGCGGTTTCATAAAGAGTATTTTCAATATTTTTCATCATTATTGTTATTTTTGTTCCGCATGATTATAAGAGAGAGTAACACAACACAAAATGTTCACAAAATAGATGATAATTAAAATTTGTTTATTACCAATCAAACAAACTTGATGGATATTTGACAGAGTACAGAAAATGTTGAGGCCAAGCCGTGTTTTTCTTCATGTTTAATATTTTAAATCCATAATTCCTTTTGACAGAAGCGGCAGTGCATGTGTTTTGACATACCCACGTAAAATTCCGACAGGTTCCGATTCAGGACGCTTTCAGGTTGCTTGTCTGCCTTGGTAGGGCACTTATAAGGCAACCCAATAGTACCCTGCTAGAAAGTGTAACGTTCTGTCACATATGGGCGTTATCTGGTTGCCTGGCCAGGCATTTATAATGCTGCCTGATCAGGTCGTGGCCAGTATAAATACATGCTCGTATACATTCACTCTCTACAATATACGTATACAAAGCCTAGAATGTATTTGTCAATATATTTCTTATTAAGTATAGTTACAAAAATGGTTACAATTAGATTAATTAAACATAGTATAGATATCATTATAAATAATGTTCCGTTTATGTTTTATGTTGAAGTGTATCCGATTCGAAACTCGCGGTTTCCCTCCAAAACCTTGGAATTATTAATTAAGGTTCCCAAACCTTGCTCAAAATCTTTCGATGGAAAATAGAGGGAAATATATACTCGCCAATTCAAACAACTCGTAAAGTTTTAGCTCGTATTTTTCGGATTTAAATTTAGTGAAAAACGATTTTTTAAAGGAATTTAGGCATTAATAACGTATTAAACGCCCATCTATATTTTTAGGTTATACATACCTTGTTCGTACGACGATGACATATTTTGTAAATGTGTTTTGAGATTTCGAAATACACGGGAATCTTCTAACACGCATCCGAATTGCATAACGTTATTTTTTTTTTTCGTCACAGTCCATAACACCTTTCAAATACGTCACAACTTCAAAGATAATATGCTGCTGAAGAAAAATGTCTACGTAGGATATGGGAGGTTATGTACGTTCATGGAATGCTGAGGCAGTTATAAAGCAAGCTCCAAATAGGGCGTTATTAAGCCAAGACCTAGTACGGCCGTATTAGTATTACCTGATATACGGGTGTAAAAAAGATACCTTACTGCGGCCTGATCAGGCCGCAGTAAGGTAGACTTCTTATTCCAAGACTACGCTTCCACTGATCCGTTGGACATCAGATACCGATCAGGCGTGCCGTATTACGGAATTCGAGACAGTAGCATGACAGTGGACTGATCAGTGTTCAGGCTGCCGGATCTTGATTTCTAATCGACTAACCCCGTGCCGAAAATTGGCAGGGTATACCTAATACAATACGGGGCCTTCAATGGATTATTTGTGGATTCAATAGTCGGGTTTTCCGTAAAAGAGCCGGACCGGGCCCTATTAGGGAATGGTAGGGTAGGTAGGTTGACTAAAACTATGTTCTAAGTACGGAGACCAAGTGAAGGCATTTAAGGGGTGTAGTTGTAGATTGCCTAGTAGCGATTTTCCCAATACTACTAGACTTTGCTATTATAGGGGAAAATCAGTATAAATCGCTTGACTAAAAAATTTGTTCATTAATAATTATCGAGATCAATTAAATATAATAATTAAGCTTTGCGTTTAGTAGACGATCTGTGATGCCTTGAACCAATACGGATGCAGTACGTTCATTGGAACAACGCATCCCGCCTTGTTCCAATGAAACGTGTCAAAATATGCGACAGAATTTTAAGCATCAAGTTTATAAGGCATTGTTGAGGCAATTTTAAAGGCCCTGGTTGTTTTACTTCCAGACTACGGCCTTAATAATGATAGGGAAAATTAAGATGGGCTCGATCAAAGCCCGAATTCAATTTCCGCATGGGACCTTCAAATTAATTATGCGTTGTCCCCCGCCTGCGCATTCATTTTTCGGCTCAACTACATTTTTTCGCTGCTGTTCATTTTCCACTTGCATCAACCGACGATTCAACTATTTTTCATTTTCCCAGCTAAGCGCACACGATGTGGCGTTCGTTGTCAATGCTACCATCTACTGATAAGTACATTGCGCGTTTGCCACATTTCAACTTGTTTGATAATGTATTCGTGATGCAAATAAACAAAAAACGATTAATAACATTTCTAAACAGTCAATTATATGCATTCCATATATTCATTAGCTGACATTTTTTTTATTTTACGTAACCGAAGATTTGATTACTCAAAGTTGGCAGCCGTTACACGTGCCCGTATTTAAGCATACGTGTTTTTTTCTTGCCGCCTGTCCCGCAAATACACTGAGCAACCTCCTCAATAGTGATTTTCACCGATGAACTTTTAGCATAAAAAATTACATACGAAAAAAAATGTCTTCACTAAATAATGTCAAGGGATCATCACAGTGTAACGGGTCGAAAAATAGCTGATTTTCGCAATTTTTTTCGATGGCCAAAATGCTCTAATCAGTCTGATTTTTTAATGTAAAATCAAAGCACTCATGAAGAACAGAAAACCAATTTTTAAACGTTTAATTTTTTTACATGTTTTTTTAACGGTTGAAAATGTCTTCGAAAAAAAGGAGTCCTCACGGTGTACACGGTTGTAGCCGTAAATATTATCTGAAACAAAATTTGTAAAGAGATTATTAATCAGTATGAAAGCCGGTATCTTGCTATGGAGGTTTTATTGATCAAAATTGACAAAATGGCGGTAGTTTGAAAAAAAAAGTATCGAATTTAGCCTATTTTTTCGACAGTTCTTCATTAAAAAAAAAAAAAAAATCAAAAAAAACCTTCCATAGCAAGGCCAAAATTTGAGACGGATAGCTTGAAAACTCTTCCTTTGAGAGTGTACACCGTTTTGAAAAACGACATTTCGAGAAAAACGCGTTTAACGTTTCTAGTGCGGAATTTTCATATAAATTGTCTACTTACGATCAATCGGCGATGCCAGGTCCATGGTTATAACCATCTATAATATCGGATAATGCAAAAAAAAATTGATTTTTGGAAATTTTACACTCTGCTGATCTATCAAGTTCGAATAGTGAACTGTACGCATTTAAATTAGTACAAAGAGAGGAAGAACAGTGCTTTTTTTTAAACTAACCTAACGTCCTCATCTCTGCAATGTACGTATATGCGCTGGTGAATTGAGAAATTTCCTATCCACCAGCATGTAACTACATCGTATGATCTTTTCGCAAGGATTTGCATACGTATACGTCGGATCTGGAAGGATATTCCGCGGCACTTGGCTCTTACGTACCCTTCTACAGAACCTCTTCTTCCTCTACAGACGATTACGTTCGTGAAAACGCGATAGAGATAACTACCGTATCCAAGTTGGTGCTATCAAACTCCAATGAGACGACGATGATTGTCAAGATATCGCAAGTGGGTAGAGAAAGTCTGAGAGAGAGAGAGAGAGAGAGAGAGAGAGAGAGAGAGAGAGAGAGAGAGAGAGAGAGAGAGAGAGAGAGAGAGGAGAGTGAGTGAGTGAAAGGAAGGGCGGGGGTGGGGAGCAAGTGGCAGAGCTCTCGACGATTAGGGGAAAGCGACAGAGAACAAGAGAGAATCGCATAATTGCTTGAAATCTGAAAACTTCAAGGAAGCCTTGTTTGCTTCATACCGTTAGAAGTCATATATATGTGCTTGCACGAATCGCCAAATTTATGCAATTCTCAAGCACAGTCTTTACATTTATAGTACATGCCTCCTGAGCGTCCCATATGAATTGGCCACACCACGACGACGTGTGCAAATTCAACGGAATTGGAATTGGCTGGCCAAACGACTTTTCCAGCATCGCTGATCGAATTGACAAAAATATCAAAATGCTTCATCTGTCGGGAACAGAATCAAATTCCAATGTAAAGCCAATATCGTAGTGACTGCCTCTACTTACAACTGACCCGATTCATTTCGTCAATGGAAAAATTTCAGACACATTTCTACGCAATTATATTGCCAAGCAGAGGTTGCCAATATATTTTACCATCTGACAATATTAAGCTGTCACATTTTCAGCTATCATCCTATATCTACTGCCTGGTTGACCTTCTTATATTGAATTATTGCTCAAAGTCGTAGCTTTGGTACTTTAAGGAGGTTGGAGCGTTACGACGAATCCAACTTACGGGCCTGAAATTTTTATATGGTGTTGACGAATACATTATGCACCCTTTGGAAAAATTTGAGTTATATTGACCGTTTAGTTTTTTCGTAATAAAATTGCAAAGTCGAGCACTTTGAGCTAGTGAAGCACGCCGTCTTATGGAGACGGTCGACCGGAAGTGCAGTGATCACGCATCCAACTAAGGTCGTTGGAAAACTGAAATTTGATAAATTAGACATAATAGATATTGTAAAAAATCGAAAATTCGAACTTCACCGTGTAGTTCAAGCACTACATTATAAAACGTTTTCAACTTCCGGTTGAGTATTATCATAATGATGAAATAGTACCCATAGACTTGTCAACGTCGGGCGTAACAGCTGATTCGTTTGACGAGCATAACCTAGTTCTGTAGCAAGATTCTGTAACTCGGTATCGACAGTTTTCGTTGTCGCTGGCTAGGGACAGCCAATCGCACGCACGATCAGAAGAAAGGGAACCTCTTATTGGCTGTCGCTAGGTAACGATAAAGAAAACGTCCGCTACCGAGTTACAAATCCTCGGTATTGCTTGGATATCGTCGTGAAGACTCCAGAGTCGTCGAAAATCTAATTTTTCACTTTTTATTAGTAAATATGCATTAAATAAAATATTTACCACAAATTTGGCACTTTGGGATCGACAATAAGAATATTCAACATAAGTTAACATAAATGAAAACACCCGTGGGGTAACATAAATTTAGTCTCTTTGTTGACCCCGAGGAAGTGCTCGTACCTCCTTAAGGTGTTACACTACCTTGGCGCGCGGAAAAATAAGTATACAAATTTTTAAAAAATCTTCGAGGCACCTGACAAATATATAAATTGGTTTTTATTTTTCAAAAATACTTTATAGTTTTCTGAACAAATTTTAAAAAAATATTAAAAAAATGAAACATTGGCAGAGATATAAGTCGTCAAGGACCCTCTTTTGAAAATCATTGCCGATGATGCAAATTTATTTTCTGTCCGGCACCATTTGAAAATTTTCTAAAATTCTCGTAAAAAGGTAATAGCTAAGGTGTAGCATAGAGAGTTTTTTTTGTAGAAATGACAGATCTTTGAAAAAAAATCTGGTTTTTACCAAAATGTTGAGGTTTAAAAATTCATAAAAAATGAACACGGCATGTAATAAAAAAAATCCTATGTTACACCCTAGATAATATTATAAAGAATATGTGGTAAAAATTTCAATAAAATCGGTTGAGTAAATCTCGAGATATTGTATATTCGCTACCAGTTTGAAAATACGACGTATATCTGCGCCATTTTTTCTTTTTTTTATTCGTTTTTTTTAATCTGTTCATAAAACTATAAATTAAAAAAAGCCATTTTAATCAACTCAATACGTACCATTCTGTTCAATTACTTTTTGACATCTCTCCACGAGCTTCATTATCTCTCTTTCATAAAAGTCTTGAGATCTTTGGGCAAAGAAGTCATTGAAGTTGTTTCTGAGGACGTCCAGGGAACTGAAGGTTTTAGTATTCAAACTGTTCTGTAGCGCCAGGAAAAAGTGATAGTCTGAAGGTGCAAGGTCCGGACTATACGGTAGGTGCACCAAAACATCCCACCCAAGCGGCAATAACTATTGCCGGGTCATCAGAGAAACGTGTGGTCTAGTAGCGTCGTCCTGCTGGAGCACTACGCCCTTTCTGTTCGCCAATTCGGACCGCTTCTGGCCGATTGCTCGCTTTAATTTGGCCAGTTGTACTCGGTCAAATCAATCGTTTTGTTGGGTGACGGCAGCTCATAATAGACAATTCCCTTCCAATCCCACCAGATATAGAGCATGACCTTTTTCTGATGCAATCCAGTCTTTGCGACAGTGTGATGCAGCCTCCCCTAGCTTAGATCATGATCTTTTTCGACTGACATTATTGTAGATATTCACTTTTCATCACCATTAAAGCCTTAGGTCACTCTAGAGGCCAAAAAAGGCATATTTTGTGATTTTTGTTTCAGCGAAACCATAAAAGAAATCGGAATTACAAAATAGGGGTTTTATTATAGACGTAAGTGACTATACAAAATTATTTTTTCACAGCGATACATGTAAAAATGGCGACTGTACAGCATTTTTCCGATGACGCCTTTATTTCTGGAAGGCCAACGGACGGACCAACAGGTCCTATATTTTTTTAGTTATGATGAGACACTGAAGTTTTGTCGATTATGTATAAGAATAGCTATAGAAGTACGTAGGATTTTTTTGATATATTTTTTTTTGTCAAAATGGCGCATTTCTAGAACAAAAAGTATAAAATGCCATGAGAAAATCGTTAGAAAAGTGTTTATGAAGAAGGAACTATGCAATATAATAAAAAAAATCCTACGTAGTTCCTCAGAAAATGTAATTCTAGATATACAGTAAAAATTTCAAGTGACCGGTTGAAATTTGTTTGAGTTATGTATCCGGCCGACTTGAAAAATGTAGTTTTGAGATAAACGCGTTTGAAGTTATTAGAAAGTCACGACATGAATCAAATTTTCACACCCATGATCTTTTGGAATATAATTTTATAGGTACTAACGTACATTTTTAACCAAGAAAATCGATTTTTTCAAAATCCTAGAGTGGCCTAAGGCCTTAATAATTCGATTTGAAAATGGTTCGTTCTGATGGCGTTTGAGCAGCATATCGCAAGCTTAAATTCGGTTCAGTAAAATATTTTCGCTCAGTTCGTGCGGCACCCAAACATCAAGCTTGTTTACCATCCTAAGCTTCCATAAATGTCTCGAAATACTTGAGGTTATGTCGGATCTCTCTAGTCGTCAAAAGCCAGTCGGTCTCGATTAAAGCCTTGATTTTATCGGTATCAGTAGTGACTGGCCGACCGGAGCAAGGAGCATCTTGGAGATCAAAATCTCCACAACGAAATTTCGCAAACCACTTCCGACATACACTCTCGCTTACGGCATCATCTCCGTACACGACGCATATCTTTTCGTGAGTTTGCGACACGCTGATAAAAAAGCGAAATGCATCGAGAATACACGTTTTTTTCCTTCCATGTACAAAATATAATCAAACTTCCTACACGTCACAAATCCCGATGGACACTTTGAAATGTCGACACAAGTTTCAGCTTTCACTTAATATACGACACTTCATATGGTTGACGCATATGCGAGCGGAGAAACAGCTGCGCACGACATCTGTCGGAATTTCGCTACGGAATTATGCATAGATCCAATATTTGTGAAAAATAAAGATTATTCTATATATTCAGTGGTCGCGTAAAAATTTTTATTTTCATATCTATTTTTCCGAGCGCCAAGGTGGTGTAACCCTTTAGCGTATACGTTACAACGGACTTTTGCCCGTTCTTATTAGGCCCGAAATGATTTATCCCCTCGTTTGCTCGATCATGGTGCCCTATTGATTCAAGTTTTGACACATTTTTTAAAGCTCCACTTTTCAACTGAGTTCTTCATGTCGTAAGTACATGAATTTTGAAGATGCACAAATTGGCAGCGTTGTGAAATGGTCCAATGATCTTTGAAATCTGTATTTGTCGGTGTGGCGACGGACCCTAGAACGCGTGTACGTACGCATACACACACCCACCCCCACACGAACACCTATATATGTAAAGACTCTATCCTTGAGTCCTGATGCATACATTTCATAGTGCAACGAGGAGAAAACTCAACCTTGTCGAAAGTGTAAATAGATGTGGTTGTAAGTTTCAAACTTCTTAGTCATATCATGAGAGAGAGAGAGAGAGAGAGAGAGAGAGAGAGACCGAAAGAAAAGGACAGAGAAAGAGAAAGAGAGTGGTACGGCGTATCCAAAGTCATCTCAACGAAGCCGAAGTTGCGCGTTGTCGAGGTGCTGAACTTGCCCCAAGTTTCTACCATCCTAAATAAGCACACATATATAAATTTGTATCCGTAAATACACACGTATTATGTATAAAGGTATCAGCAAGTGTGTGTTTGTGTGTGTGTACGGGCACTATGAATCTTCGCAATAAATAGACTTGACAAGTCTCACGCTGAGGTATATCCTTATCCCGCTCATTCTGGCTCTTGTCATTGATATATCCTGGTAGCGCGTGAGTCTTGCCTCGTCTGAACTTTGCAAGGAAATGACAGACGCTGAGAAATTGCAACGCTGCGCGTTTCTTGCTACAGTGCTCTGTCGGTTTTACCTACATAAGGTCGTTGCCAAATTCTAGATATCACCTCTGTGGCCTATACTTATATGACATGTACTGTACGTGAGTGAGCAACACACATGCATTCTGTGATAATCATGAACAGCTACCTACAGGATGGCCGATTAAAGTTTTATCAGTTATTTTTTCACAGTATGCAATAGTCCAAGTGTTAAAATGCATATTTGTAGAATTGCCAGGAATTAGTTATCTCCGATTTACTATTAGCTAAAGCGAAAGATCACTTTCTAGCCTTCTTTGAATTTCTGTGGTAAGTAAAATCATAAAGCTTTTTCTCAAAATATCGAATGTCTTGGAGTTCTAGATCCTTGCGCCAGCACGTATGGTTCGACCTCACAGTAAACATTTGAAGTCACTCGGTACAGACGCTTTTTTGAGATAAGTTTTGAAAACTTTTCATGAAATACTTCAACAGCGGAATCATGTTTCATGTCGCCTTAATTGTCTTACATGATGAATGTTTAATTTAATGCTGCGACTAACCCACGTCTACTTGCGCAGACAAGATCCTCGTCTGAGACTTGGATAAAGTTTGGACGACCTCGTTTCCAAGACAACATGGTTAAACATATTCCCCATTTTGCTTAAGTAAATTTTTGCACGTGTACAAGCTGCTACGTGCGATCATGTTACAAATGAAATTACTTTCTATACGTTATATCTAGTATCTTAATCGATAGTCATCGTCAATCGGTGCGGTGTTTGCTAGAATTGATCAAATATTGAATATTTTAGGGGGGAAATACATGTAGTGAGATAAAAAAAATCGATTTTTTTAACGCGAAATGTTAGTTAAACATCTCAAGAATATGGTAGTAAAGTATATAATTAGCCGGTAAGTCACTGAATTCATTGAGTTTTCATAGTTCGAAACTTAAAACACGTTTTTCTCAAAACTACATTTTTAAGTTTGTGGAAAATATAACTTAAAAACGAGTTTACCGATCGGGCTAAAAGTCTGCACACAATTCAATAATAATATTGTCTTGAACTTATACCTACCTGTTTATGAGAATCACTTTTAAGAAGTACTTTTTTATTGCTAAAAAGAACGAAAATTTTCTGTAAAATTTCAATATTTTTTTCCGAAGTGTCCCATTTTTTTTCAATTTTTTAAATGTTTCTTAGGTGTAAGTTCAGCATTTGCATATTAATATTCTGAAAATTCTTGGCTTATAGATTTTAGATCGATATTAGAGTCGTTAGATTTCTCACAAACGGACAACTGCCGCCAAAACCTTCCTGGAAAACGACCTCATAACTTCGCCATTTTGCAGAATTTTTAAATGAAAAAATTGATTTAAATATTTGAATGATATCACAAGTTGTACGTAAAGTTTCATAAATATGAAACGTTTTGTTTCTTTTAAAAAAAATGGCTATTTAAAGTGAAGGAAATTCCAACCGCTTTCATATTTTATCGCTTATTTTATGCCGAATGGAATAAACCGGTAAATTTTGTCTTTCCTCGAACGTGGAAGAATTCATTGGGAATAGTTAAACGTGTATAGTTATGGTGAGGAGTCTGATAATTTTTATACGCATTTATAGCGTCTAATTCTCAGTCTCGCTTTAACGCCTATCAATATGGTCTTTGCTTCTGTAGCTGTCGAATTTGCAGCACAAAGGCTGAGTTTTATTTGATATCGCCCCATTCCCCTAGTATTCAAAGGCCGATATGTGCCAACTAAAAACAACTGTTTACATATGTACCGAACAGGTATTCTGTAGAACGTTTACGTTTGTATCTTTCCCCGTTGGGTAATGATAACACCCAGGAGGCAATGCAAATGGAAACGATAACTCTCTACACTGTGCCTGCCACTATTATACTGAAATCAAATAATCCTGTAACTACTTCTCCGTCGCTCTGTTTTCTCATGTTTACTCATTCACAAAACACTGGTCCTTCTGTGGATGTATTGGATGTACAAACAACATCGCAGCCTTCTTGTTATGAAAATAATGATATATTTACTTAAATCAAGGTAAATTTTAATCGGGAAATTAATCGCCGTTTGCTGCCATACATTTTCCCCATCTGACAAGTAGATTGCGAAGACCTTGATGATAAAAAGATGGTGGATTTGTGTCGATAAAGTCGTTAATGGAATTTTTTACTACATCGAACGTTTTGAAGTGGCTGTCAGTCAAATGATGTTGGAGCAATCGGAACAAGTGAAAATCCAATGGAGGTCTGGTGAATACGCCGGGTGTGGCAAAACTTCTCAGCTCAACGAATCTAAAGCGTCTCTGGTCCTGTTTGCTGTGTGTGGTCTGGCATTGTCATGCAGCAGTATGATCGGCCTATATCCTTTGCCTGTGTAAGGCCGCTTGCGCTCAATTTCGTCACTTAAACGCTGCAGTTGGCGTTTATAGCGCTCAGCTGTGATGGTCTCGACTGGTTTGAGCAGCTCAAAGTAGAGAACACCCTTGAAGTCCTACCATATGTACAGAAGGAGTTTCTTACCGTGAATATTGGGTTTAGCGGTCGATCTGGATGGTTCACCCGGGTAAAACCACATTTTTTATTTTTATTGTTAGACCCAAACAAACCCACTTCTCATCGCAAGTCACTATTTTATGCAAAAAGCGAGATAACAAAACAAAGCTGTTTCGTATCGTCTCGTGTTGTTGCTTTCCGAAAGCATGTGCGAAAATCAGCGGTCCTTCTTTTGAATCTTGTCGAGCTTTTTTAAACGATTGGAAATGTCTTGTTGGGTAACTTCTAATATAGTAGCAACCTCCGATGGTGTTTGACAAGGATCTTCGTCTAGCAACTGCTCCAAAGCATCGTCGTCTTCAAATTTGTTTGACCGTCCTGCTCTCTCGCCATCCTTGAGATCGAAATTTCCTCTCCGGAACCTTTGACAACACTTTTCACGGTACTGACGGATATGGCATCTACTCCCAATGCGTGACAAATCATCTCAGCCTCGGAAGTCTTTTTTTCAATTCGAATTACATATTTAAGTGTATTATTTCTATGCATATTCAGTGTGTTATTTGATAATTTTTTACACACTGCATGCGTGGCTGTTCAAGGTATTACAGTTCGTCTACTAAATGCATAGAATACTTCATGAATCCAAAATAGAACAAAATACGCAACTCCGAATTCTACATAAATAATTTTTTATTATAATTCGCCATTCCCAAACGTCCAGAAATGATTTTCTTTGAAGAAAACATTTTATACAACGCAATCATGTTTTGCTTGCTTTTTCGTGCGTCTGTACGGTATGTCAAAGAGGTGTTTTAGCTCCTAGTACGTAAAGATCCCCGAATTCGTACTCCGCACATGCGCATTTCTCACGCTCACGTTCATTGTACGCCGTTGTGGAGCAGAGCAACTGCCATCAGTCAGTAGGTCGAGAAGTTACGTATATGGTGGAGTTATTTACGAGAAGAAACATAACCTCACTTTCACTTGACACCGCGGCAATACTGATGCATTTAAAAACTTAAAACTTTAAAAGGTTGGTAGTAAAATTTAAAAGTTTGGTGTCTTCGGGGTGGCTTCGCCACCTCCACCCCCTGGTGGCGCGCGCGATACAGCTTCTGTATGCAATACAGCTTCTGCACGCGCTTGGAGCAATATGTATTTAACAATACAAAAGCTCGGAAAACGTGATTTTGTTATATAAAGTCTCGTGTGTACGACTTGTACTGAAAACATCGCGCTCATTGTAAAAGGTCCCACTTTGCCTCCGTGGTACACAATGTACTATTGCCTACAACATATGGAATCGAACCTACAACCTACTTGTGTATTCGACGCAGGCTGCCCCTACACTATCGAGTGCTTGCAGCATTTTGTCGCAGATATGGCATAATAGACAAAAGTAATTCCTATAATTATTTGTTGAATCACATAAACTATATGAGTTTGTTAATGTCATTGTGATAATTGGAGCGATTTATTAAATATCACGATATAGATTTTTGTCAACCATAACCTACCTATACAAATATAATTCTGCTCTCTCTCTCTCTCTCTCTCTCTCTCTCTCTCTCTCTGTCTCTCTCTCTCTCTCCCTCTCTACCCTTCCCTTCCTTTTGCTGTCCCCTCCTGTCTCTCTTTTTTCCATCAAGTCCTTTTATTCTCCACGACAACTCCGCCGATCTGAAAATAGAGGTTGGATAAACCGTTTTCGCAGTTCGCTAATTGAATGGGTCACGAAGTCCTCGAAAAAGCGAGATGATAGAATTATAAAGAGTAACGTAACGGTCTTCTCTCGGGCTCAAAGTATTGGGTGAGAAAAAATACCGAAGATTCTTGCAAGAGGGTTCGGAAATGCTTGAAAGGAGACTGGACGTGGTATAAGTGGGCCGACGGTTTCTTTTTTCTTTTATTTAGTGCTTTGCCTTTTCATCCAAAACGCGCCCCAACCTTGTACTTTGTCCAGTCTCTAACTGTCTCTTACCCATCTCTTATTCTCTTCCTCTCTTTTCATCGTTGTCGAGCATTTCCGCACTGGCCTTTATTTCGACCCTATATACTTTGCCTTTCCTACCCTACACGGCTTTTCATACTTGGCATCTTACCGAGAAAAACACCCTTACCCTCTTGCGCAGCGAGGACAGCTTACGTAAGCCAAATTTAAAGGCGTCTAACGATGAGAGTGACATACGTAGTCCACTGTACCCGAACGTGTTTTAAGAAATAATAGAGTCAGATGCAAAGTTGTTGGAGAAGGAAACGTTCAACGCTTGACTAGTGAGTTGGTCATAAGCGATGAGCAAAAGGTCTCTACTGTCATAAATGTTCTGCCTTTGTTATTGTTGTTATTCTTTGAACAACGATATCACCTTCCAGCGTAGCATAGACCTCAGGCACACACAGCCAAAGAATAGTGACGAGATATACAATATGGTTAAGCAAAACCAGTTGCCCAGGAACAACGCGCTCATATTGAAAAAATGTGAAATCAATCGAAATAGCGTGTTTAGCGTAAAATACTAGCGGTGAAAATGCGCAGATGCATTATGTTACTCAACGGATAAGCCGGCTCTCACGAAATGGAAGAGAAAAGTTTAAGGAAGATCAGAAGAGAAATGAAGCCGTCTTGCAAAATCGAATTGCATCTTCAATACCTTTTCGCGTCTACATAAATAGGTACTATGTCTCGTCTGCAGATCTTTACAGCTGAAATCTGAAAAAATAATTTTTTATGACCGGACCATTATTGGCCCTATTCCCCATCGATAAAAATTGGCGTCTTTTTATTTATATTTTTCGGCGAATGAAACAATTGAAATGAAATAGCAACTGTTCTCCAAAAAATGAATTTGTACAGCCGTTTACTATTAAACTATCGAATTTTTAAATAATTTAATGGCCTGATTTTATAGAAAATGAAATGATCTGAAAAAAGGTCCTCCGACATGTTGTAATAAGTCTGATAGTTTCGCCGGAAAAGTGAAAAAAATCTTGAATTTAGTATAAATTCAACTTTGACTTTGAATAACTTTTGAAAGAATAGATTTATCATGAAACGATAATAGATCTTTTGTATAGAGCTTTCAATTCCCTATAAAAGTATTTTTCAGGCATTACTTAGGTACGTTTTCCCGTGGGCGAATGATAAAATTCAAAAGTAGGAAGTAAAGGTTTTCCATGTTATTAGCATGGGAGACAGAAAATCGCGATAAGTCCAAATATTAATATTAAGACCTCATATTTTAACAAGCGTCTTATTTTACCTTACTGCAACTACTGAATAGGGAAATTCGAAAACATAGTCTATTTTGTAATATAATATATACAGTTGCGTACAACTTTTTTGGGCTATCCTTTTTTTTAGGCATTTTGCATTGAAATACGGTGGTGGGCTAAAAGTAAACGCATTATGACAACATGTATTCACTTATATTTGAAAACAATTAATTATATACAGAGATATTGTTCTTAAATATTTGATTGCCTATCACTTTTTATTCAACGAGTGTGCATAAGTATTGGACCACATACTATTGCGTGTGAAAAACATAACAAAAAATGTTCAAAATAACAAAACGACATTCAACCTTATTCACTTGACTCAGTACTTTGTTGCCATGAACTTAGCAGTGATAAATGCGGCATATCGACGAGGCATGGACGCTATTAATTGTGAGATCCGTTCTTGTGGTAAGTTTTCTTGCTCATGTCGCAAATGATTCCACAATTCCGACTTGTTAGAGTTACTTTTTCTTCCAACACGAGCTTTTAGGTTTTGCCACAAATACTCAATCGGATTTAAGTCCGGTGATTGCGGTGGCCAGTTGATAAGGCGTATTTTTCGTCTTTGAAGAAAATCTGTTATAAGACGTGAATTATGTTTGTGGTCATTATTGTGTTGGAAAACCCAACCACGCGGCATTTTTTTCGTTGCAAATGGGAAAATATGGTCTTGCTATATATTACTGTACATTGTAGCATCCATATTGCCTTGAACTTCTACCAGCGAACCAACGCCGTCATTAGAAAATGCTCCCCAAACTTTAATGTTCCCGTCACCGGGTTTTACGGTAGGATATCAGTACCTTATGTTAAATCTAGTACCTGTTGGACGTCTCACGTACTTCCGACCATCACTTCCCAATAATTTAAATTTGGATTCATCGGAAAATAGCAGTTTCCGCTAATATGATTCTGTCCAATGCTGATATTTGTTTTTGCAATATTCAATCTGGCGTTTTGGTTCTTCTTCTTTTACCGATGAGTGGTTTTTTTTTACACCAATGCGTCCAATCAGTCCTACAGTCTTCAGACGTCGGGACACTGTACTCCGACTAATGGCGACCGGATTTTCACTACGTAATTCTCTCGAAATGCCTGCTGCAGTATTTCGTGGATCTATAACGCACTTTCGTTGTTACACAACGAATTTGTTCATTTATATTTACGAATAATACGATTGACCGTACTTTTTCCAATCCATAAAGTAGTCGCAATATAGCGAGAACTCTTTCCGTCTGAAGATAGTTTTAACACGATTTTACGGACCTCAATATTCGTGTGTTTCGCCATCGCGGCAGAAATAATACTGATTTTTCATTGTCATGCATGTTTTGAAACTAGTACGAATGAAGATGTAAACAAACCGTGCGTATGAAGCCGGGCGAGATAGCTGCCCGATACTTTTACACACCGACGAAACTTCTTCGACGCTGTACACAAATAATATGCCATATAAAAAAGAACATATAACGCTATTATTCATATCATAGCTCTCTTGGAAATTTGAAATGATTAACGAGTTTACGAATTTAATATTTTATCACTTTACTCAAAAGAATAGGGTGGTCCGAAATGTTTGCACGCCTGAATATACGTATATATAAGACAGTAGACAGATCTTCGAAAGGTTTTATACGTAAAATAGGGAGGGGTGGGGGCAAGAGAGAGAGGGAGAAAGATGTATGTAAACACGTTAACGTATTTTCAATTGTCATATTAAAATGATCGATTAATTCATTAATATATTAATTATATTTTATATTATATTATATTGTATTATATTATATTATATTATCCAATATTACATTATATTGTATTATATTATATTATATTATCTAATATTATATTGTATTGTATTGTATTGTATTGTATTATATTATAACCCGATGCGTTTGTCTAGTGGTTAGCGTGCTATCTAGCGGATCGGGAGGTCGCAGGTTCGAATCCCAGTCGCGTCACTTTCATCGTGAAATGTTTTTCTTCGACATTTCCCGGCTAAAGACTACTAGTTCCGTGACTGGGAGGCGAACTTGGAACCGGCTGTATCGGTATGGATTGTCCGCAGTTTCCCTATGCCCATGGCAGACATGTCACGGTAAATACGATACAGAGGGGGAAGCCGGCTGCGGCCGTAAGGTGGAGGGGGGAGGGGGTGTCATGGTAGGTAGACGGGGGAGTTGTGGAATGGGAAGCAGAACGAAGTTTTGAGGTGGGTTGAGGATCGTAAAAGGGGAAGACCCTGTACGGCTGGAACAAACCAATTAAATATGTATAGATATAATATATAATACAATAATATATAATTATAACTAATTATTATATACAATATATAATAATAGTAATATATACATATATTACTATTAGCGAAATTAGCTTTCGAGACTACCGCGTCAAACGTTGCTGGCTTGGACACTGTCGATCTGGAAATTGCCTAGCATACAACAAACGCGCTCTTGTGGAATTTTTACTTGCTTCACCGTAACACAGTATCATGTCCACTTTTTCGAATTGACGGTACATTTTCAAACTATGAATAGCTCTTATCCAAATTCGAAATCAAACTGAACGACAACCTCGATTGAGGTTAAGATTAACGCGAGTTGGTAAACAAACAGAAGGTATTCGAAGTGTTGTCGATGACTACGATCTCCGATATCTCTCATTTTAAGCTAATTTCGAACACCTATTAAAATGAAATACAAATCTAAACATCTTGGATCACTACTAAATATTTGGCAGTGATTCGAAATATTTAGATTTGTATCATCGATACTGACCTTGAACGACTTTGACTCCCAAATGTTTTTTATGCGGCTTGAGGTGCTCCACAAGATGGTTGAAAAAAAATGTACCATTCCCTTTAAAAAAGTGGAGGTGACCTTCACTGTGCGTCAGCGCCTCCACCGAAATAAAAAAAACGGTCGCATTTGATGGCCCCCTTCACACCGTACAACTTTTGTCTGGAACATTTTTTTGTGACGTCGATAATTACCGAGTTATTTCGGATGGGAGAGATAAAATGGACACCCTGTATATATATATATATATATTAATATATTTATAATCCAATAATATAATAATATATATTATATATCATATTATATTATTAATAATATATTAATTACTATAATAATTAATATATTAATTGACACATCAATTTTAATATGCTTAATGCGGATCCACTGTTTACAAGTACGCACAAAATGTGATGAATTTCATTGTACCACACATAAATTTTTTTGTCAAGGCACTTTTGATATCTAAACGTGTAAATATAGCTGCATTTACACGTGTTGCATGTTTTGAATAGGACAGCAAAAACGTATTAAAATTGAATGTGGTTCAAGTACTTAAACATACACATGAAATGTGTTTGAATTCTCTATAACACACATAAGTGCGTTGTCTTAAGTTGTGTATGGCATTTACACGTGTTAATTACTAAAATCACACACCTTACGTATGACAAATAACACACATGAATTTGCAGTCTAGAAATCCCATGGTGAATGACACTATACTTGGGCAAAACTGTTTTTGAAATTTGTCATGGATGGTTATTTCCGCGCGTTGTTCATTTTATAATTTTATATCCAATTTACATAGGATATTGAAGTAATTGAGAGATTCGGTATATAACAAATCAGCAGTATAACGAGAGACGATTCAATTCAGTAACGATGTTCTTCTCTCCTCCAAGGAGCAGAGGTCTTAAAGAGCCAGACTGGCTCAACAGACACGTTTAACTCTTGAACGATTCTTTCTCCTTCTCTGAGATTATAATCCTCTTCCAAATTTCTCGAACTTTCTCTTCTTCTCCTTTCGTTCTCACTATTTGATCATGCAACCCCACTGCTAATAGCCGGGCAGTATGATCGACTTCGACTTCTCTCGAATTCCACGGACGCAGCCGCGAAAAACGAAGTGAAAAAGAAAAACGGTAATGAGTGAGCCTCCTCTCGTTCTCTCGCGCGTTCGCTCCCTGATGCACGAACGGGAAACCTCTTGAAAGCGACTTCTGATTACACGAATATGTACTAACGTGCGCAGAATCGACTACTCTCTGCTGCCATGAGAAAAAGCTCGTCTCACGGAATTCGTTCACATTTTCTCGTGTTCCTCCTCAAACTTCGACTACTTCATCGTCTTCCTCAATTGTCACGAAGAACCCAACCTTCTTCTCTTTTTTTCTCCTCTTGAATCTCTCGATTTCCGTTAATTATCATCAGCTCTCGTGAAAACGCTGATTCTCGCGTCTCTCAAATACTCGTATCTCTTCGAGGCGCGTACTTCTAGAGATTCTTACCTGTCGTGCTCTCTCTCTCACACACATCCGACCCTCCAACGCAGTTTTCTTTTTTATGGGCTACTTTTATGGACTGGCGGAAAACGAAGAGAAAAAACGCTGAGAACGGTTTCACTTCTTTCACGGTTAATGCACACCTGCATATACTTGGATTCTTTATCACGAACATACACGCGCGCACGTAAACCTTTCTTGTAAACTGTCACATAATAATTTTCATGACATCACGTTTGGGCTCGAATCACTCTCATTGTCTCACTCTCTATCGCTCTCCGACAGCCTACCGAGGGATTATTTACCCTCTGCATAAACCAAAAAGCTTGCCCTAACTCGTTTCGTATTTTTTTAACATGCGTAAAATAGTTATTTTTGAAAAGCGGCAGGTTTCCGACAAGTTTTCGATGCATGTATTTTACGAAGCGTCGAATATCATCGCGAATGTTGTCAGCAAGAAAAGCCTTTTCCTTTATGGAACTGTGATTGAAGGAGATTTTAGGAAATCGATGGTAAATGTTACCACGCAGACGAGATCTTTTGTTAAATTAAGAGATCATCGCAGTGTAACGGGTCGAAAAATAGCTGATTTTCGCGATTTTTTTTTCGTTGGTTAAAATACGCTAATCAGTCTGATTCTTTTATGTCAAATCAAAGCACTCATGAAGAACACAAAATTAATTTTTGAACGTTCGTTTTTATTTTTTTTTAACGGTTGAAAATGTCTTCGGAAAAAGGAGTCCTCATGATGTACACGGTTGTGGCCGTAAATATTATCTGAAACAAAGTTTGTAAAAAGATTATTGATCAGTATGAAAGCCGCTATCGTGGTATGGAGGTTTTTAAAAATAAAAATTGACAAAATTACGGCGGTTTGAAAAAAAGTATCGAATTTACCCTCTTTTTTTCGACAGTTTTTCGGTAAAAAAAATATGAAGATTTCGAACAAAAAAAAAAAAATTCACAGCAAGATGAAAAATGACGCGAAGAATGTTGTGTCAAAATTTGAGACGGATAGCTTGGAAACTTTTTCTTCGAGCCTGTACACCGTTTTGAAAAACGACATTTCGAAAAAAAACGCGTTCAAAGTTTCGAGTACGGATGCCGCTGCTCGAACCATTTTCTCTAAGAAAAGGTATAGCGACCGAAATCATTCGAATTTCGTCCCAAAAAGTGAATAGCATATTTATATATACAAGACGGTTTATAACCGTCTTTTTATTTTAAACTGTGATGATCCCTTAAGGCTTTGTGTCATACGTTTCAACTGCTTCGACATTTGGGACCCTTATTTCGAATAAAAGATACGATCAATTGAGATAAAATTGATGGTCTACATGCGATATTGTTGCAGAAAGAGACTGATGGTCGACATTTTTCTAAATTTTGAAAAAAATGCACAGATTGTAGTTATCATAGGATGAATTGTGAGTTACTAACTGATGCATCGAATTTATGCATATTTCAAGAGTGTTGGGTTCTCGACAGTGAAAAAACACATTTCGAGCGTTGATTCAACTGATTTTATGAAGAAATGACGGAAAAATTGGGGTTTGGAGTTTTTTTTAAACATAAAACTACTAAAATTGTACCAACGAAGCTCAAAATATTATCGACGAACCTGGAAATCTGGTGCATCAGTTTTCCCACTGGTGGCGATCTCGCATGTTGAACGTACACACATATACACGCATCACACAGGGACTTGCAGCAACCGTCGCCTATTGGGCCGGGGGTCTTATATACAGGTCTGGAAACGAAGACGAATATCAGTAGTGAGGAATTAGTACCGTTTTTGAGCAAGTTTTTCATTCGCCTCACCGCCACTGCGCGGCGCTGCTATAGATCGGTACGATGAGGCCCGGTGCGTGACATAACCTCTGTACTACATCGAAAAAATATTTACATTTTTGCTTGTAGTTTTCTCCTACACTTTTGATAATAATATTTTTTGTGCTTTTTGTTTATTCTACGAAGAAACGGTGTTAACTATTATTTTTCTCCCATTTTAATCATAGATTATCGTCAACATGGGGAGAGTATGTGCAGTACCGAAGTGCAAAACAGGATATAAATCGATGAAAGAAAAGTGCTCGCTTTTCAGTGTCAAAAAACATTGACCAATATTGAACAATACAAACGCCGATTAGGGTATCGAACCCAAAATACTATGAGTGTAAGCGCGGAACGAATCCATTTGGCCAAACCATCTTTGTGACAGCGATAACGAAATGTCATTTATTCTCATCAGAATCACCTAAATTTTGCAAGTGTTCAGTTTACTTTTTCACGTAAATCCGATAAAGCGTTAATTAGTTAGTTATCTTTGATCGTGTCGAACGTGTAATTGTGCTTTTTTCGTCCGTAAATTAAATATTGTTTATGAAACGCGGAATAAATTAGAGTAATGGAGTTACGGTTTACAGCGTATGCGTTACATGTGGTAGAAAAAGAGACCGAATACTACTCTGTCCCGTGCTCTGTTTTCGTTGCACATTGTACCTATCTATCGTCAGGCACCTCGTGGCCGTAGATCGAAACGAAAAAATCACGTTAAGCGAAAGTACCCCCACCCCCACGTACCAGACCTGTATGTAAGACCGTGATTGGGCCTCGGCTCTTGGCTGTAGTCTGAGTAGCAGATGGTTGCTGCGACATCTGTCGGTAGTTTGCGGCGGCTCGTAGCCAAAAACTACGAGTTCTGTAATACCGTCGCAACCACTTCGAAATTTTGCAGCCTGTAAAAATTCTATGGCCGAGTTTTCTTCTAAACGGATTACATTTTAGGCAAACGAAGAGACAGGCGTTGCTCGTCTTTTAGCAGAGCGAAAAGTGTTTCTTTTCGTTCTTCCGTAGTATCAGACGTCTCGAAGAACACTGTGAATCTGCAAATCAGCTATCTGTCTCGCATTCATGGCCGCTCAGTCGGTGTGACGTTTGGCCTTAAGATATTCCTTTCACGAAACCGGATATTTAACAATTAATTGATTTTCCTCAAAAACTTAGTACAATTAAGTAAAAATATACTCGAGTATGCTGGTGAAATTTGAAGCCTAGTTACCGAACTATTAACAAAAAATTACGACTTTATAAATCGTCTAATTTATGCGGCACTTTATGGAAATTACATGCCGGCCACATTTTTATCCGATAGTTTATATACTAAATAACTCTAGATGTCGGATATAAACTGCTCTAAGCAAGTAAAAATTCTGAAGACTCCGTAACGGCAATAAAAACAGGGAGGCACCGAATGCTTAAAGAAGATACGAATGATAAAACTTAGGAAAATGTGACTACTCGTGTAGAAATTTGTTGGGAAGTCCCCAGATCCTACCACATCCCTATAGGGATTTGATAGGGACGCCGCATGTAGTCCAAGTTGAGATTCGATTGGATTCAGTGATATTTCCCGATTGTCATCTTTTGAGAATTTTGTTATTTGAAATTATCAACTGGAGTTTGCTGGATCTCAAAAAAAAATATCCTTTCGTGATTCCGTGCATAAATTTGTTGAGGAGACCCATGATGCATCCACACCTCTATAGGTATTTGGTACGATGTTGAAGTTCGCATCGTTGGAACGCAATGGAAATTCTTCTTCAATTTTTATTTCTTCATTTTCTTTATCATCCAAAATCTTATCCTGCAAATTTTGGCTGCAGCTTTCCGATAAGAATTCTAAAAAACGTTTGAGTTTTTTTCATTGTCCAAAGTAGCGAAGATAAAAGTACGAGCCACTAAGCGTTCGTTGCGTTCCAACGATGCGAGCTTCAATGTCATGATTCGTTTGGGATATTGGACACAGGAAGTCCTCGTTGGGATCCAATTGGATTCTGCACTGTACCACGATGAATGCCGTTTGGGAATTCTTACCACATTCCAATAGAAAATATGTGGAAGGTCACCAGAAAAACTCGGCTTATTGAAACATCACGTGCACGCTTCGTGAGCGTGTCTGTGTGGTGATATTATCACAAACTGCAGTAAAATAAATAACAAACGATAATTAAACTGGATTTTCAGTTATTTTATTCAAATCAATTTTTAAGATATATTTTTTGAATCCATTTATACTTTTTTAGGATAAAATTCATAATTTTTCAAGATTCCCTCATTCTGCTTGTCTTTATATTTTGTTTAGAAAATTCAGCGTACAGAATGCGATGGGATCCATCAACGATCGTATCGGAATCTATTTGATAATGTGGGAATCCTTTAGGATTCGTATTGGATTCGTTTATTATGTTCCCATGGGAAATCCCGATTAGTAAAGCATTAATTTTATAGGCTCACAACAATATTCTTATGTAAATAAATAAAAATATGCATAAACTGTATAACGGCGAAAATGGCTTCACTTCGTTTCATATTACGCCTCTAGACAAGGCGAAGGACAAATACATAAACAAGTACATGTTGGACCATGCATTAAAGTAGAGTAGTTTTTAGCATTGTCACGTTGAAAAGTTTATTCTCCGCTCAATCAATGAAAGCTTCGAAATATTGCGAAATATCCTTATAATGTAGATTGTACATCTTATTGGAATGTAAAAACTTATAAAGTAATGGTGAAAACGCCTAATATAATGTTTACCTAACCCTGACTTTTTTTTATCAAACTATCCATTTCGGCTACTAATACGTAAATACTCTACGTATACGGATATGCACACACTAATGTAATCTAGTTCTAGTCTACTCCAGTCGCTTCGTGCCGCTGGTGTCGCTAGACATGGCTCAATTCAAATCGCCATATCTCTGAAACTAGACTGTCAAAATTCGTGATTTTTATTTCCACTTCATCATATGTTCCTCTGTAATTGAGAATAAAAAAATATATCTGTAGAAAAGATTCGAAGTTATTGCGTGGAGTATAAAATTTTCCACTGCTCCCCATAAGAACACGTGCAAAAACCATGAAATCTTTGATTGTCAATATCTCGAAACCGGAACGGTGAATCCTTTGAAATTTTGCAGGTAATCATTTAATAGTGTCCTGAATGAGTCCTCAAAATTGAAAAAAAAAACGATGGAAAAATGCCTTGGCGAACCCACTACTATAAAAACTGTATATGTTTGTTGAGGTAGACTGTGTATAGGGGTCTGAGTTAGCTGGGTATCACACGAAACTAACGCAACCCCCACTCAACTGCCACTGTGTTGTAGTAGAGTAGGGGGAGCTGCGACATGCTGAATGTCTGTGATCGGTTGAAAGATGCCGCATTACATGTAGTGTCATTTGTCGTTAAAAATTGTAAGTTTAAATTTTGATGTGTATATCACAATGTTATCGCTGTGCGTCATAGAGATGAGTCAGGTTGAAACTATTTTTTACTACCCAAAAAGTCTGATCACACTTTCAATGCCATGAAATAGTTGCACTTTGTGTAATATCTATAGATTTTTACAACACACCGACGATTTCCAAAAATTGACATGTAACATTTTAAGTATAATGTCGAAAGTATTGCAGATCGAACAGTGTCAAATTAAAAACTGTTTTTCCGTTTGTTATTTTGCAAATAATTGTTTCACAGTAACTGCTATCAGTTTACTTAAAAGGAATGAACGAATTCTATTCTTACGAATTATTTCGAATGTTCAAACCAGCGATATAGAGCGCACAAATATAGAGAGGCAAGAGTAGAGGGCTCTGCTCTGAGGGACGGCCAAGGAAACTTAAATGTATTGCGAAACTTCATCGATACTAATTCGATCGTTCGATTGTACCCAGGTCGGCCAGCCAAACTCGAAACGAATGGCGCAACGTCAGCACAAGTCAGACCAACACGCTAAGGACGTTCACCAAGAGGAAAAACAGAAGAATTGGGAATGGGATGACTTGCAATGGAATGAGATCAGTTTGACCCTTCAATCTTCCCATTATGTCAATGGACAGTTGAATCTCCGCTGCATTGTCCAAATACCGGACATTTACAATGCAACGAGCGAGGTGCAACTTGGCGCAGGACTCCGTGAACCAGTTCCAGAAAGAGGTGAGCTAAATCAAAGAATCTGGTTAGAAACGAAATCATTCGGTCATCGTGCAATAACGATTCGCTATAATATATATGAGTGGAGAATGGCATTAAAGTACAATTATTGTTGTTAATTATCAATTTAGGTTAAGTGATTATCTAGCAACAGTGCTCGATATTTTGGCGTCTGAAAATGAAACGTCTCTAATTTTCGTACAATTTGGGATGTTTTTAGAGTGGGTCAAAAGAGACCATACTATTTTTTTTATATCTGCGGAACTTCATTTTCACGTGGTAAAACACACCCTTAAGAAGCAGGGTGTTTCCGTTTGTCGACGATAACTAAAAAACAGATCGGCATACGAAGAAATTTTGATTTACCATAATGTTTCATTTTTCGAGTACTATACGTTGCAGATAAGAACGGTGCAGATAAAAACAAATTTCATATTGTTTATTGCAAAAAAGCAATTTTTTTATGCGTATCTTCGAAAGTTTTTATCTGATTGGGATATAAATTTGCACATTTAAAGATGATCGAAAAGTAGCAGATACGTGTTTTTTTGTTTTTCCGATATCTTGCAATTAAAGGATTAAAACAGCCCTTTGATTTTTATTTTGCCAATACCGATGTATAATCAGCTAACCGTTTGGAATACCTGGTTTAATTCGTGTCAATACAAGCTCGATCGATGACTCTTAAATATTTATGTAAAATACACTCCAGCCTCCAACCCCCTCTGACAAGGAAACCGCCCGAGGGTCTCACCCTCTAATATTGAAAAAAATGCAGAAATTAAAGTGAGGCAAATCATTCGATGCGATTTTGTTTGTGTTTCAGCGGAACGCTATGTTTGAGGGGTTGGACGAACTTTTCAATATTTGTGTTTTTTTTCCGCTTTTTTGCTATAACTAGTGAACGGGGCGAGATAAAAATAAAGTTTGAATGAAAAGAAAATAGTATTCTTCGACTACTATACATTCATGATAATAACAACAAATATAAGAATACATTGCGTATTGTTTATTGCAACAATTCGTTTTTTGCATGCGTTTCTACGAAGGTTTCCATCTCTTTCGAATGTAACTTCGTATATGTGCAGAAGATGGAATATAGCTGAACCATGTTTTTTTTTCCATTATTTATACGACATCTTGAAATCGAAGGATTGAAAACAACCCTTCAATTTTTCGCTAATATAGGCGCAGAAATAGCTTGAATGTTCGTTTTTTTAAATAGGCTTTTGCAATGCCCGGCTAACTTTGTTCTTGGAAGCTGCTGAATTACACTTGGATATTTACAAATACAATTGTATACTAAAAAAATAATTTAAATATTTTTTTCTTTATACAACCACTTTGTTTTGAAAATAAAAATGTAACCACCGGCATTTGAAAAGAACTTTCGATGATCATAATTTATGTCTAGGTTTATTTAACCCTAGAAGTCATGACTCATTTTTTATACCTCCAAATGCATGACGGGTCTATATGCATCCCACACTTTTCTTAATAATAAAACCGGTCCTACAGGATAAATGGATTTTGTTATACATGAACTGCTTCGTTTTTTTTTCATAAGTGTGCAAGACATTTGATTCAATTAGCATTTAATTAGTGAAGAATCCATTTAAAGCCTGAAAAAAAACAGAAAAAAATCAGCAAAAACCTCATTTTTTGAACAAAAATTGGGGTGCGAACGGACCCCAGTCATGAATTCTAGCGTTAAAAATAGTGGACGAGACAATTTATAAAAAAGTGTCGAGCAGTAAACATCCTCGTTTTCTACACGCTACCCGAATGCCAAGGAAAGTTAAAAAATAAAGATTTTTTCGTAAACATACGATTGAAATTTGGCTGTCTTTAGAAGCACGAAGTTAGTCGAGAATTTCGAAAGCCTTAACTATTTCTGAATCAAAGGGTGATTTTCACCCGCCAAAGACAAGATGTGGATTAAATTGTTTTAAAACTAGATGTCGTCCGTATTCCATTATCTGCACATGTACAAACTTACATTCCAAAGAGACGACAATCTTCGTAGGTTCAAAGAGACGTACGCATGCAAAATCGAATAATTGCAATAAACAATACGCAATTTGTTGTTATACTTATCGTTATCATCATGAATGTATACTAATCGAAGAATACTTCATTTTTTCATCTGAATTCTATTTCAATAACATTAATTATTTTAATGAAGACAAAAAAACAAATTTTTAAGGATCCCTTCAACCCCCGCAATTTGCGTTCCGACAAAACAAAAAAATTCGTATCGAATTTTTTTACTAACTTTACTTTTATTTTGACTCGCATTTGTTTGACTCTGTTTCTGAAAATTTTGTACAATACAGTAGGGTGATACCCTTGGGCCGTTTTTCTTGTCGGAGAGGGGTGGGGGTAGTAGCGACTCTATTTTACATAAATATTTAATAGAGCCATAGAACAAGCTTGTATTCGAAAATATGTATTCGAAAATTACATTTTTGCAATAAACAATATGAAATCCCTTGTTATCTGCATCCTTCTCGTCTTCAATGTATACTGCTGGTAAAATAAAATATTATTGCAATTTGAAATTTCTTCGTATCTCGTTCTTTTTTTTAGTTATCGTCCAAAAATGGAAAACACCCCCATTTTCAGGGATGTGTTTCACACTGTAAAAATAATATTCTGCAGATATAAAAAAATACGTGTCGACTGTTTTGACCCACTCTATAAACATGCCAAATTTCATTGAAATCGGAGAGGGACACCTCGAGACGTCTCCTTGTGAGATTTCTTTACATTTCCCATGATGGAAGTGTTTTTGCATATCGTGCAATAAATACTCACTCTACGATTGAATAATACGAAAACAGTTTGCACTATTATTGAAAAAATATACTATGAAGGAATAATAAAAGCGTGAACAATTGAAAGTAATTTAACAATTAGATCTCGCTGAGGTTACGTGCACAGTAGTCTGTGGATGTCACGGCGATCAACAAAACCGGTCGAAATTGCCTCCAAACTCTTTAATATATAATATGTATATACAGTCTTGTTCAAAAGTATTAGGCACCCTGTAAGTTTTCTATCCGGACAAAAAATTAAATATGTCAGCGAAAAAAATCGTAAGCCAATTTAGCAAATGGGGTTTTTAAGCGGACAAAGCCAGCTTCATTTTGCTCTTTTATTTCTATTTTTGCGATTTTTTTTGTACTCGGTACGTCATTTTGAACTCGATACGTCGGTTTGTACTCGGTACGTCGGTTTTTCACAATTTTTTCACTTTGAAAAATTGCGTGCTGGACTAAAAAAATTATAATCTCACCATTTAGTGAGAAGCACTTTGAAAAGGACACTATTAGCTTTAGTTTCGTTTTTTTTTTAAGTTTTCCGATTTTTCCGCAGAGTTATCTAGTTTAAAAAAAAGGCAGTTTTCCGAAAAGCCGGTATCGTTAGGCGTAACTAAAAAACTATGAAGTTTGGAATATTTAGTTAAAGGAGTAAAAAGTTGTATTTTCTCATTTTTAAGTCACTACATTTTTTTAGATTTTTTTCCAAAATATTTTTGTATCGCTATTTTTGGTTGATAGTCGACGATTCGTCTCATTAATTTATTGCCATTACTTTGAAACAGAGATGTTTCAATGAAAATATCGAGAGAAGAAAAAATACATAATTAAACTTGTACGTCCTACGAATCAGATAGTAGTCGATACGAATCAAATCGTCGACTATCAACCAAAAAAAAGCGATACAAAGAAATTATGGAAAAAAAACTTTAAAAAATTTAGTGACTCCAAAATAACAAAATATAACTTTTTACTCCTTAGATTAAATATTCCACCTTGTAGTTTTCAAGTTACGCCGCTATCGGCTTTTCGAAAAAAATTGCAAAAACTTTGTTAAAAAACGAAACTAAAGCTAACGCGTGTCCTTTTTAATGTTCTTATCACCAAATGGTGAGATTTTTTTTTTTTTTCAAAGTCCAGCACGTGATTTTGCAAGGTGCAAAAATCGTGAAAAACTGACATGTTTAAGGCAGAACCGCGCTGCGTCGGTTTCAACGCAAAAATTGAAACAATTTGGGCCGATAGTTATCCCCAACGTCTCCAAAACTTCCATGAGGCTTCTCAGGCCATCATTGAATAATAATACCGCGATATCAGCTGCAATATCGACGATTTTTTTGCTCCCGGACTGACACTTGGGGACTATTGCCCAAACTGATTTGTTGTAGCTTTCGTTGTTGTTTTGCGTGAAGCCGCCCAAATAACGCTGCAGCAAATCGTCTCTGCTCAAATTTTCGAAGACGCGTAATTGCCTCCAATACGTCCTCAGGAAGAGGAAGCACCGCTCCACAAAATATTCAATATCTCCGAAAATAATTATTTTTTCGACCTGAGTCCAACGGCATCTTAATCTTAAATGTATTTTAGATTTTTCTAGATGGTTTTCAAAAAATCGATTTTTTGAAGCCGTCACAGTGGTGTTGTCCCTTAAAATGACTTACTGGGTACAAAAAAAATCGCAAAAATAGAAATAAAAGAGCAAAATAAAGCTGGCTTTGTCCACTTGAAAACCCCATTTGGTAAATTGGCTTGGGATTTTTTTTCCGCTGAGATATTTAATTTTTTGTCCGTATAAAAAACTTACAGGGTGCCTAATACTTTTGAGCAAAGGCAGTATATATAAGCAACCAATACCAGTCAAGTGAAAGGCAAAATATCAAGATCGAGTGAAATCCAAAAATAAAAATATTCTAGGTAATAATCCGTGCACTAGAAGCTCTAGGGGAAATGACATCAATACATATATCCATGTAAAAACAATATATGAATAAGCATATTTTGAAACTGAAACTGAAGGCTGTATATAACGCGCTATACATACTTGTATTCTGACATTTCCAAACAAACCCTACAATGTCAGATCATCAAATGTTTAACATCTCCACCGGGTATGTCGTTTCTATATGCCTCTCTGATACTGACATTCATTGCTCCCTTGAGATATTTACCGGATCTATGTCCAAATTAACGTTACCATGATATCACACTTCCTCGACTCTAACTGAACCTATTTTGGTATCGATAAAATACGATTTTTTAGAGGATTTTTTCACCTATTATATAAAAGAATAGCTTCTACCCGCGACTTCGCTTGCGTGGATCTCGCAATTTGTGTTAAACAACCCCTTAAAGGATAATTTTTTCAAAGGCTGTCATACGTCATTTAGAATTTAATAAAATATTTTTTTAAATATTATAATTAGAAAAATATTAGACGTTAGATTTTATCAAATTTAAATTATATTTTATTCGTTGTATTCTATGAAAATTTGAATTTGATAATTACATTAGATTTGACACGAAAGTTATAATTAGAAAAATATTACATATATTTATATTAGATTTAATATTACATTATTATCTATTTTATTTAGATTTGATTTGTTTGTATCCTATAATAGGAATTATATGAGACTGATAATTTCATAACTGAATTAGATTCGCGTCAAATATTAGAATTAGAAAAATATTAGATGTATTTTTCATAGCCTATGTGTTATTCGAAGTAATTCTCTACATGTGTGCCAAAACTCATAAAAATCGGTTCAGCCGTTCAAGCGTGATGGTGGAATAAACATTAGGCATACAGGTTAGAAAAATATTAGATATTAGGATTAGAATGAAAAGTATCCTATGTGTCATGAGCTATCTACATGTTAAATTTCATTGAATTCGATTAAGCTGTTTTGGCGTGATTGAATAATAAACAGACAGACAGACAGACAGAAAGTCAGATTTATAATATTAGTTAGGATTAGGATATCAGTTTAATTAATGTGCTTCCACGTTATGTGAAATAAAGTGGAGGAGCTTACCGATATGAAAATACGAGCACTGATGAGTAAGCGGTACCTGAGCCTCTCCCAACCCCCACCACCCCCTCCACCCTAAAGCTTCATGTAAATATGCAAGAATACACAAACGTAAAATTCATATTGCCGATGGTTGATCAACGAGATAGATGGGCAGTTGTTTGAAACCGCGAATGAAAAGGACATGGCAAGGGGACTTCTAAGACAAACGTAGTAGTTTCGAAACGTAACGAAATCAGTTTGGAGTTCGTAGAAATATTTTGAATCAGCAGACACATTTCAAATACTAAAAAAAAATAACCGCGATAAGGAATTTCAATTAAGGGGCGGTTTGCCCCCTTGAGCATGTTATCCGTCAAAAGCGTAAATATACATACGTTCTAATTTCATCCCCCCATCAAAGTAGTCTCTGTTTCATTCAAGTGAATGCATCCCTGTCAAATGTGGCGTGAGAGAAAGAAGAATAAAAGGGGGCTTCAAACCTTAATTTTTTTTAAAATCATTTTACTTTACAATAGTTTGCATTTTTTGGTTTACTGGAATTGGTAGAATGTTTGCGAGTGAAACTGAAAAATCAGCGCTTAACATGCTCCACTTTAAAAGGCTGGTTTCACCCTTCAAAACCGTTTTTCCATCGACAAGAGAAAAGAACTTGGCTAGTAGTTTTTAATGCTCTACCATTTACATGAGCTTCAACAAAATCTATGGTGAACGCCTAAGTAATGTTCCATGTCAGTTGTGTAGCCCCAAACTTCCAGTTGAGAGCATTTGTTGTCAAACGATTGATTCACACGGATTCGTTAATATTTAACTGCATTAGGGAAAATCTCGGAAAGTGGATAAGCCACAGACAACAACTGGGGTAATTCTTGGGTCTCGAGCTTTATCGAAAAAATAAATCGCATTCCAGTATATTACTATTACCCCTATTATAATTACATAATGAATAAAAGTGAAGTTTTTCAACAAGTATCTGCCATACATGATTCACCCGCACATATAATCAAGGCTTTAATCGACTTCAGCCGGAATTTGATGACTATAGAGATCGGGCATAAGCTTAACATTTACCAATCAACTGTTTCGAGACATTCACGAAAGTTTGGGATGGTGAACAAGCTTGGTGAACAAGAAAAAAATGTTATGGACTGAATTACTGCTTGCGATTTGCTGCTCAAACATCATCAAAATGAACCTTTGTTAAGGTAGTACTTTCTAAAAATGGTCTCAGACAGAAAGTTTTCATTTTTTAAACTAATATTGATCAGGATATCAAGAACAAGTTGGTAAAATTTCAACCACATTGACCATCCCGTTACCGAGATATTCGAAATTGAAAATGGCATTTTTAACACGCTTTGCATAGGGCACGTGATATAATTTGTGGCATATCAACTGATAATAAAAATAACACCGAGACAGAAAACGATAAACAGCTGAGAAATTATAAACAAGTATTTGTCGATGATTAAAAAAAATTACCACTTTTTACTACACACTTCCCAAGTTATAGATGTTCAAACTCTGAAATCCATGATGAAACGTGACCGCCTGGTATGAGTCGTTGCGGCCGACTCGGCAACGTTGCAAACAGTTCGTGTTTGACGGAACGAAGAACATCTATATATATCGTTGTTGTATCTGAATAACATTTTGCACTATTTTTGGTTGTGTGCATTTTTTCCAGTTGGAACGACTGTGCACTTCGCGCGTTTTTCACAAACATTTGTGAAAAAACACTTCAATCCGTACTGTGCTTCATTTTTAATGTTTTTTTAGGGACAACATTTCTTTGCAGTTGCAGCAAATTAACTTTTTTGCAAGTTCGTTTACTTCCACAAAGCGTCTCCCAAACGGTTGTTCACTTTGTTCAGCGCGCGACCGTCATCACTTTGTTTCATTGTCTGTTTAGTTTTCGCTAAACTTTAATCGTTTTTTTAAAGGTTTTTTTTTTCTTATGAAACGTCCTTTACAACGCTGTCGATGTTGATTCATTTTGTAAAATTGTTGATTTGTACATAAACAATGCACATAAGAGACGAGCTGTCAACGAAGCGACTATAAGTAAGGTTAGAATGGTATAGAATAGCTTCAGCTGGCGAGCAGCGTTGTCACGCTTACGAATCCTATGCTCGATGTATGTGTGCGATTCATCCGTATGCACAAACTTTCTGAGTGTTGATAGGGGCATTGGATAAGCGCTGTTAAAAGTTTTCGACTGCAGCCAAGAGGACTGTTCTAAGAATCCATCGCTATTTAATCACTATGCCATGTTTGGTCTTTTAAATGGTAAGATATTGTTCATTTGTACCTTGAGAATAGTTTAATTTATGAATTTCTAGAAATATTGCCCATTCCAAAATCTCAAATCATGTTCACTTTTGAACGGGGCTGTCGCGCCTGTTCTGCCTCAAAGCGAATGATTACTGGCGATGAAAAGTGGATTGTCTATAATAATGTCAATCGAAAAAGGTCATGGTCGAAGCTCAGGGAGGCTACTCAGACGGTCAGATATACAGGGTGGACCATTTAACGTGACTGCCCCAAATATCTCCGTGCCTTTAGAGTGACGAAAAAAATGTCAGGAGGTAATTTGATCGATTTCGAAGGGCTGATACAATGGTGAAAAATTCATTTTAGTCAAGGTCATAGTTTTTGCGTTCTCAAGGTCATCAATGGTTTTTCAAATGGGAACATGTTGTTTTTTTATATTAAGACGTTGTAGCTGATATTCAGACGAATCCAACGACCTATGATATCATGACCTTGAAATGATTTTTCACCAAAATACACGTGTAAAAACGGGAAATCGTGATGGTATTGACAATAAGAATATCCGAATAATGTAATTGAATTTTTTATACAGAAAATTTATTGTAACAAATGTACAAAGTCATGGCCATTAACCTCGACACATTTTTGAAGACGTCGGATGAATGATTCTCTTGACCTTCGAATAGTTTCTGGTGTGCTAGCGGCGCAGTTCCGTTTTCTTGAAACGTTACTTTGAAACAAAGATATTTTCATTAAAAAATCTTCGTTTCAATGTAATGGCAATAAATTAATTAGATTAATCGCCGACGATCAACCAAAACTAGCGATGAAAAAAAATGTTGCCAAAAAAATCTGAAAAAAATTTAACAACTCCAAAATAATAAAACAAAACTTTTTAGTCCTTAGGATAAATATTCTCAACCTCATAGTTTTCACGATACGCTGCACGATGCCGGCTTTACGGAAACCTGCCGTTTTTTTCAAGAAAAACTATATTTCTCTGCGAAAAAAAATTGCAGAATTAAAAAAAAACGAAATTAAAGTTAACACTTCCCTTTTCGAAGATCATTTCACTAAATAACGAGATTTTTATTTTTCCGAAGTCCAGCGAACGTATTTGCAAGGTGCGAAAATCGTGAAAAACCGCCATTTTCAAAATGACGTACCGGGCACAAAAAAAATCGAAAAAATGAAATGAAAAAAGCAAATTGAAGCTGACTTTATTCTCTTTAAAACCCCGTTTGGTAAATTGGTTTCCGATTTTTTTTGGCCGAGATATCCAATTTTTTATCCGGAAAGAAAAATTGCAGGGTGCCCCAAACTTTTGGCCAAGGGTGTATATATATATATATATATATATACATTTACTTCACATTTTCGGAATGCGGCCCCCAAGGGGCCTCTTCGTGTACACCTCATTCCCACGTATCTAAAGTATCACGATACAGCTTGCACTTACGTATGAGCGTACATGAAACGGGAGAAACTCGTACAAGTATCGCGTACAGGTTAGCTTCATGACATGGAGCTATATACGTACGTGTAACACGTACGTATATATGTGTTACAGGTTCCACACGATAGAGTAGGTCGATGCAGTAAGTTGGAACTAGAGAATGGCAGACATAATATATATAGCAGAGGACGGCTACAAGCCCTTAACGTGTATTCCTCTACCTGTACACGTACTCTAGGTTCTCGGCGCTTCCTTAAGCCAAAACAACTACAGATCGCTGCTGTGCAAGTATATGGCATCAAGCCTCAGAAGTTTTCACGTACATTGCGGGTTGTGACTCGATATTCTGAGCTTCGCCCATGTTTACTTTCCACACTTCGTAGCGCGATCATATGATATATATATATATAAGAACCATTCTTCGTTAATCACGGAGACAAATTATCCACTAGATCAGCAATAATCTTGCTATCTTTACAAGCACTTATACTCTTTGAATTTGAATAAATTTCTATTATATACCAAAACCATGTTTTACTCGCTTTTTCGTGCGTGTATAAACGGTACGTAAAAGAGGTATTCTACGTCCTAGGATTAAAAAATTGTGAAACGTCTCTGTACAACAGTTGTCGGTCGTTAGGTGCTGCCCTCAGTCGTTAGGTCACGGAATTGTGTGTACGCTGACGCGTTATTTGCGGGAAGAAACACAACCTCATTTTCACGTGACACCGCGACAGAGCATCGTCGATCTCGCCGCGACATAAATCATTAATAAAAAAAATTAAATAAACAATGAGTGATATTGAAAAACATAGCAGCGATGAGTGGCTCCAATGTACGCTGCCAGATCTCAAGGAAGCACACGACAAAAACGACACACGAAATATTGCCATAAAAATCAAAAGACCTTGTTGAATCGACGTACGACGCATTTGTGCATATGCTGATACATTTCGAAGCTACGTTTGGTGTCTACAGGGGGCTCCGCCCCTCCATTTCCACGCTGCGCGTGCGATACAGCTTCCATGTGCGATACACCTTACATATGCAGCATAGCTACGGCACATGCTTGCAGCCATGAGTATTTAACAATATAAAAGCTCGGAAAATATGGTTTGTGTATAAAAATCGTGTGCACCGCGGAGATAGGTGATTTTACCCCTCGCGCGATGTTTGCAGTACTCGTCTTCGCCCTGCGCGCTCGTCTACGACTCGTACTGAAAACATCGCGCTCGTGTTAAAAGACCCACTTTGTCTCCTTGGTATACAATGCAATATTTGTGGGCACATATGAAGGTTTTTAGGGGGATCTTTGACCTGTCAACGATCTTTTTTCTCTTTTCCTTATGATTTTCTCTACGATAAAAATGAACTTTATGCACTTGTGTTAGATTGAGCATACACATTAGCCAATCTGGTGTGTCATAAAAAAGGAAATAGAAATCAAGGAAAACACTTTTATATTGTTGGGTGATTAAATACTTTTGGATAACGCAGAATTTCACTTCTTTTTTTTTTGCGGCAGTATTGTTATCTAGAAATTGAAATAAAATCGTTCCCTTTATTATTTCATTTTATTATTCTATAGACCTTTCTGAATATGTCTATGGAAACTTTTTAATGATACTCATAAAATGAGCCGAGTTATAGAAATTATAGAGTACACTTGGGGAGCGCGGTCGAGACGCAGAAAACATTAAACGCGTTTTTCTCATGTGTTTTTCAAATCGGGAACCACGATATCTCGATAACCAATTGGCCGATTGTGCTCAGATATAGCATACACCTTCAGTAGACTGTTTTTCAACGTTGGTAGCAGAATTGAGTCGGAATAACTTTTTTATATAACTCGTAGAATGGTCAGAAAAATAGGAAAAATTGATAACCAAAGTTTAGAATGCCGCTATTTTGTAAAGATTTTTTTATGCATAATCTGGTACCAAACATCACAACAATAATACAGATGAAGAATAGGTTTGGCTTTTTTTCTTTACATTCATACAACGTCGACAACACTGGTCGCCAATTGTAGGCGTTTTCCGCGCATCGTTTCAAACAAATGTACAAATGTACATAATAATACATGTTTTTTCTTTTCATTTGTATATAATCTTGAAGGAGCAATAAAGATGTGCAAAAAAATCCTCACAGAAAACGATAACAGTTTAAGTTATTCTATTCCGAAAAGTTACCTTCAGAATAGAGGTATATACAATAATACTGCCTTGGATTGCGAATGCTGAACTATTTCTGTCGTTAAGGCTCTTAATTTATCGGTATTCTCGAAATGAGCGATTCTTGGAAGTTTTCATCTTATTGCGATTATTAACGTGTCATAAGGATCCCGTGCAGAAATGTGACCGGGCATTCGCTACTTTGTGTTCGGCCCTAGCCAGGCTTATCTCGTCCGACCGGGTCATGGAACAGACCAGGAAGATCACTAAATTGTTGTTTTTACGGCTTACACTCTATGTTGGGAAATTACAATGTTCTTGCTGAAGTACATTGCGAACAAGTACACTTTCACGTAATATATACCCGCCCAGAATATTGACATTTCTTGAAAAATGGAGCCCAATTTTTAGAACTGTGTAAAGCTGCTTTTCTTTTCACCTCATCAAAGATATTTATCATTGATTAGAATAAGACTTCTGTTGTAATTCTATTCAGTGTTATAAGATTTTATCATAAAGATGCTTATCATAAATTATGGTATCACAACAAGTATTAGTTCGAACGTAACAAATAACCAAACTATTTATTAAGACAAAAAAGTAAAACAGGTGGTTCGTGCTTTTCAAAATCGAGGTCGTCTTGTCCGGAAGTATCAATATTCTATCATACAACGATAAAACTTCGACCCATTGTTGCATCACATACAGAAGTGTTATGCTCACAGGGTGCACTTTCGCTTATGATTTTGTGATACTTGTGAAATAATAAATATCAGTACGACCTGATAGTGTCTATTTCACTCAATTATATTCAGAAAAGCCGTTCCAGTATCTGATCATTACTTAATCCGTCCGCCGGTTTGTTTCTCATGCAGGGCCGTGTAAGTTCACCATCACCTTCCTCGTCATTTCGCGGTGATTTTTCAATTCTCTTCCTCGTCAGTTTCCGGCCATATGCTGATCAGTTCCTGAAAAAGGGAACGGGGGAGCGTGGCCTGGCCTAAGACCTATGTACATAGCGAACCTGATCCATGCTGGACGGTCTGACCATAGCCTGATATTATCTAGGGAAGGCAGACTACGGGCAATACGTCTTCCTGACTCAAATTTCTGCATGGGATATAGTGAGTGAGTCTTCATTACGCGTACCTGCCGGAGATCACTCGTTTATCAAGTGAAGATAATGGAGCTCTGTTAAACGGAAAACGAAGGCACTCCTAAATTTATCAAGGTGGTTAATAGAGGCACCTGCGGATTTTATAAGAAGTCATCATCACATACGCCGCAAACAAATAGGCATAACATTGAGTGTTTATGCGTCCCTGAAATAAATTTAGAAAGTCGGCTTTGTTTAATTTTCTTAAAGTTTGGACTTTTCAGAATAGTTTCAAGCCAAGGTTGCAACAAAATTTCTGAAAATTGACCGTGTGGCAGTGCTTCGAGCGTAGCGCCACGTGCACCAGACGTCTGGTGCACGTGGCAGAAGATGAAGGCTAATACGTCTCTAGAAAATGAAAAACGTAAAGCTCCCCTTCATGCAGACGTTGAGAAAACGACTCAGCAGGTTTATGAAAAATTGAGCTCCGATAATTTATTATCACGTTGTCTCGGAGACTTCGTGGCGAAAGCGAAGAGGGTGGAAGCTGTTATTTGGTTTATGGCGCCAAAAACTACATCGAGTTGTTTGAAAATTGTTGAAATTGCACCAAATGTTGCTAAAAATATATTCAACGATGGATATAACAATGCTCTACTTACTACTGCTATGATGGAAGTCTTAAGTTAAAAAATCAGACCGAATGCTCAGGGAACCTGTAAGGAGCTCATTTAGGAGTCGAGGAAGCAACGAAAGAAGCAAGAAAATTAACCAGAGGGGTTCAAAAAGATAGGAAGGACATTCTTTTTTCTGCAGAAGGGATATTGTATATGCCGGGAATCGCAGGCAAGGTAAAATTGAAAATTAATTTTTATCAGAGATAAAATGTGTACTGTTTTTTTCTGTTTTTTCTCGAAACGACGTTTTTCCCGGTGGCTGTGAAAATCTCAAAAATGACACGGCCAATTTGCTTTTAACTTGGAATAGTATTGTGAAGAGTTTCACGAAGGATTTTATAATTCTACGTTAAATAATTAACATACTTTGGGGTCATAATATATACATATAAAACAGCTCCATGACTGACTGACTAACTGACTGACTGCCTCACCGACGACTGACTGACTGACTCACATATAGCCAACGCACAGCCTGAACCGCTGAAGATAGCAACATGAAATTTTGAAAATGTGTTCCTTAGTGTAGAGGTACACTGAGAAAGGATTTTTTGAAAATCGACGCCTACGGGGGTTAAATGGTAGGTAAAATTTTGCATGGGAAATTGTATTCCTTGCGTGTATTAACTCGAAGCTTCGTATAAATATTCTTCAAAACAAATAGTAAAACACCTATTTTAGTATTTTTAAAACAACCCCTCATGGGGGATGCAACTGGGAATGAAGTTTATATGGGCCAAATTCCACGCGGGCGGAAGCTAATTTATGATTAGCGGCTACAATAGAGTTGTATAAAACTTTTTTTTTATACTCATTAGACTCGTTAATTAATCGATAGAAGATGTTTCGGAATAATTCATTTTCTGAATATGGTAAATGAGCTAAAGATGCAGGCGACTTTCCGCTAGATATACATTTTTTTCTTTGATGTTCGTTTGTATGACCCAGCAGCCCTTCATCACCCAATCCTTTTCGTACCACACTTGTCACTTCACTAGTTTCAATTCCGCAAAGGCCCCTCACAGTGTTGCCCACAGCCACTGTTTCCTAATTCACTATTCTATCACATTTGCACGAGGGCATAGGAACATTTTGGAAAACCACTGCCGATAATGATGGCCATATTTCACAGAGTTTCAGCTGAAGTATAGTAAGCCTACAATTTGTTTGACAAGTGCGCGTAAGGCGAAAGTCACAAACTATTTGGGAGAAGGCATTAAAAAAAATACACACACACTGCATAGTACAAACCGTGATACTTCGTTATTAATAAGTTGTCCAGTCGCCTCCACTATTAATAATCGCTTGGCATCTCCGAGGCATGCTTACATCATGGCATAGTCTGGTGACAAAGACCTCCATATGAATCGAATCTATCGGAATAATTGATTGACGTTCCTGATCTTTGGTGTCTATTGGTATGCGTAGACTAGATATGATTGATGGGAGAACGTGCCCAAAAAGAAGCATTGTCCGAAAGAATTACGTTGTCCCAATCGCGGCCTAAACTTTCTTTCGCCCAAATGAGTCTTTTTTCGATGTGTTCTTCATGACTCTTTCTAGACAAAACATCTTCGTGCAAAGGTCCCGCTACCTGCTCGCATTCGAATCTACCCTCTAACAGTTTTTAGGAAAAAATATAGCCGTACACGCTTCTGTCAAGCAGACTGTACAGCAATAGCCGCAGAATCCAATGCGGCTCGATAGTCACCCATCCAAGTATTGGACTAGGCAAATACTGTTTACCTTCCAAGACCGCTGCAGCCGCGCACCAATCGGGCGTCAACTGCAGCTGCGTAGTTTTGTTTGTCATAGACATACGTATATTCATCATGTGTTCAAGTACAAGTATGCATGCTGTATAGGAAACAAAAACATTTTCGGGTGAATTTGAGGTCGCATGCGATCGGCACGAAATACATCCATGCCAAAAGCCGCACAAGTTCTCGTTATCAGGCCTTTGCATACCTGATTATTCCAGACGTTCTGCCCTCCCGAGTAAAGTACTTGGCGTAAGCCCCGCGAAACCGCACCAGGCAATTCACGTTCTTGTTATGTGCATGCACATTGAGCCGCGCACATATGCATATATGTAAAACGTCGCATTCTCCGGATCCTACCTGGTAACGTTTCAACGCCCGCTTATCGACTCGTTTTCTTCGCACTACTGCTTTTCTTGTTACGCTTAGCAATCTTATCCCTGCGTGTGTTTCTCTTATTCAACTCCACCTCCGGGGTCTCCGTACCCCGTAGATAAGAATATCCCGGTAGGGTAAAGGTTACCTGCCCAACCTTAAAGGTATGCAGATGTATGTGTCTCAATGTGTGCGAGCTCATGGGTAAAAAAAGAATTTGCACACATCGTATTTTTCAAATTATCCTGCGAAAAAAAAATACTTTAGCATTTTTTTTTCGAAGAAAAATAAAAGGTTCGAAAAAAAACGGGGTGTGCAAATAATTTTTTACCTACTGTATATATATATATATATATATATACATAATGTCTTTGAAGGAAACATTCCAGTGTTAGTGACTTAAAAATTGCTGATTTTCATGATTTTTTATAAACAAAAATCGAAAATCAGTCTGATTTTATTTCGTTTTTTCAAAAGACTTATGTTGTATATAAAAATATTTTTTAATGTTTTAGCTTTATTTTTTATATGATATTTTTGGCCACTGCAAAGAAAGTCCTACTCCTCCAAAAATTGTCGGAAAAAAAACTCGAAAGATTATTAATCAGTATAAAAAACTGTAGAGGCGTAAGGAGGATTTTTTTTCGATCAAAATGAACGAAATGGTGACCATTTCAAAATTAAGTGTCAAATTGGCACTTTTTTCGATAGTTTTTCGTTAAAAAAAAAATGAAATTTTCAAATAAAAATAAACGCTTTTATACGACTTTAAGGAATGACGTGAAGAATGATGTGACAAAATTTTAAACGGATAACTTGAAAACTTCGTTTCAAATCTTCCACCGTTTTGAAAAACGACGTTTCGAGAAAAACGTCGTTCACCAGCGCAAGCCCTCACGCAGCTGGTTGAATCCCTTTTTCTAAGTAAGGCTGTAGCGACCGGAATAACTCGAATTTCACGACCAAATTTAACAGCATGTGTATGAAAGTCCATATTTTTGGAAAATGCAAAAACAAACAATTTCAGAAAATGTTGCAATGGAATGGTCCCTTAATAATGATGTATCTACGCTTTTTAAACGTTGGAAAGCTGTAACTCTCGCTTTATGATACGGTAAAAAAATTTACAAGACTTTTCTTCCTCGTTCGATTGCCGCGAAGTGGATTTTGTCTGAAAAGATAAGGTTTCCGGGGAAAAAAAACATCATTTTAATAAAATAAAACTTTGTCGTGCAATACTTTGTTCATATAAGCTGGAGAGAATCAAGTATCTTTTGTTTCTCACTCCAGTGTTTAAGTGAAGATTTTATTTTTGATTTTCTTAAGTTTCAGATCTTAGCTGTTTTTTTTTCAATCAAACATCTTTTATTGCCCGAGCAGAAAGAAACGGAGGAACAAAGTCAGTTTGACACGAGCGTGTACGGCAAAACTCAAAAACCATTTGGGAGAAGGCATTGAAAATAATGAGGTTGAAGTTTGCATCGTTGGAATGCAATGAAAATGAATCTTTCTGAATTGCTTTAATTTCCTTTGGCAGATTTAGCCTACAAAAATCTCTCAACCATTTTCAAGATACTTATTGCGCATTCTTCATTTTAAATCCACGAAAAAAAGATCTTCTATAATAAAAATAAGAAAAATAAAATGTAAAAATGAGCTTTCGTTACGTTCCAATAATGCAAACATCAACACCATTGAAAATAAATACAACCACACACACACACACACCAAATGATATAAACCGTGATGCTTTATTATGACACTGCAACCTCTCTAATTAGCACAGTGGCGGGATCGGCTCCGCATCACACTTGCAAACATAGAGGTTACGCACTATTCCGTCAAGCCGATTCTGCGCAGCTGACGTAGCGAATAGCAGTACCCCTCTAATC
Source organism: Ophion ventricosus (assembly GCA_963932345.1). NCBI lineage: Eukaryota > Metazoa > Arthropoda > Insecta > Hymenoptera > Ichneumonidae > Ophion > Ophion ventricosus. Next base: position 26,738,093 of record OZ010713.1, on the reverse strand, counting down.
CCACTCTAGCGTGCTTCGAGCCTGACGCTAGGGCCCGACGCTTCTCTCATCATGCGCTACACCAATCGATATTCGACACCTAGTGGGGAGTTGATTTCATTTATGGAGGTGCCGTTATAAGAGGTTGCAGTGTAATAAGTGGTCCAGTCCCCTCCACTATTAATAATCGCCTGGCATCTCCGAGGCATACTTCCCACTAATGCGGTGAATTTCAACCGGTGTGCCGTTAGTGTATTTCTTGTGTGCTGCCCAAAATAGGCGGATGTATGTACCACGTGATAAAGTCGGCACCGATCGTGACGAGTGTCGACGCACGGCGTGGGGCGATCGCTTGCTCGTTTTTCGTCAGTACTAAGTCACTTCATCGTGAGTTTTTGCTTGTTTTTAGAGCATTGATACATTGTATGAATGCTCGAAAAACGCCTCGTTGCGTTGTGAGACGTGTCAGAAGACACGAGACGTCACAGCGCGGGTTCGACTCGAACGCGCCCTGTGACCTCTACGGTAGTAAGGCTCGAGCGCGTGCTGTCCTACCAGCTCGAGTCGAAGTTTTTCTTCGGGTGTTATTCCATCTTAATTCGTTAGTACGGTTAGTACTAAAAGGACCAGCCTCAATAAATTCTGGATATGCATTTCTGAAGAATATTGCGAATTGCCAACAAAAGCACTTACCACTCTTCTACCATTTTCCACGTCATATCTGTGTGAACTGGGATTTTCAGCACTCACGAATATAAAAAAGAATACAAAAGAAAGACTGTTTTCTGTAGAAGAGGAAATGAGGCTGTGTTTGCCGAACATTCGACCGAGAATTAAATATCTGTGTACTCTGCATCAAGCGCAAACTTCACATTGAATCTATGTCGTTGACTACCGTCCGTTTCTTTTATGTAGTTTTTTATCTACAATAAATATGTACATTCCTATGTTTCATTTTATTTGTAATTATTTGTAGTTTAATACGAAAGTGTGCCGTAAGAATTTTACAGAGGTTCAAGTGTGCCGCTTTATAAAAAAGGTTGACAAACACTGCACTAATGTCATGACATAATCGGGTGACAAAGACCTCCATATGAGTCGAATCTGTCCGAATAATTGCTTGACGTCCCAGATCTTTGATGTCTATTGATATGGGTAGACCAGGTATGGTTGATGGGAGAACGAGCCCAAAAAGAAGTTTTTTCCGAAAAAATTACATTGTTCCAATCGCGTTCCAAAGTTTCTTTCGTCCAAGCGAGTCTTTTTTCGATGTGTTTTTCGGACAATAACGGTTCGTCTGTGACCACGGTCGGTCGACAACTGACGGTTTTTATACCAAGCATCTTGGCGAAAGGGCCCCGTTACCTACTCGCGTTCGAATCTACCCTATAACGGTTTCCAAGAGAAAATGTAGCCGTACACGCATTTTTTTCCACAAACCTGAAGAGCCTATGCCAACTACTTGGAAGTTAGTCGATTCTGTTTTTCTTTAAAATCCATATGAATTCTTTCTAAAAAAAAAAACAATTTTCATAAAAGTGGCCGGCCAATTTATTCCGCAATAGGTTGCGTACATGGTTCATTAAAATAATCAAGGCAGGAGGGAAAGAAAGCTGCTAGACCTTTATACGCAAGAAATACAGCCTCTGCTTGACTGAAGATCTAGTTAGAAGTATACATATATAACCAATGTTGGAGTATATAGAGCCCTTATCCAAAGGGCAATTACACTAATTTGAAAAAGTATGCCCCCTTCCGTTTTCAATCTCGTCTAGATTGTGGGCTTCAATATTAATTATATTGGGGTGGCAAATAAGATCGTTCGGCTTAACGTATTAACGGTATGAACAAAACCGAACCAACTCATTTGCTAACCCTATACTATTGGACCTTATAAGAGTCATTGATAAAAATTCCATTTTGGTTTGATTTTTGACCGGATTCTTTTCAAATGCTTTCTCCACTTTCAATCTCGCAATCTTGAAATATTATTGTACATTAGAAAATGCGACGTTCTCCTTAATCCCCAATTATTTTCATGAACCATGTACGACCGCAACTGTAAAAAAAAATGACGCGCCTAGTTTTGATCACCTCAGACTATTACGCTTGGTTGGCAATTTCACTCTTACTTCAAGGTTTTTAAAGAACGTATTTCAAATAATTTCAAAGTATGAATGTATTTAACATACGTATTTTAAATTTTAACGTATTTAAAATAATTTCAATTTCGTTTCAAACGTATTTAAAATAATTTCAGCTTCCGAGTACTTGGCGTACATTTTGTACGTGGAGAGAAAAAATTGATAAATTATCTCACTCTTTTAAATGCAGGGAATGTTAAACCGGCGACACATTGCACGTATAATGGCATTAGCATTGCAAAATATAAATCATAGACGTAGATTCCGCACCGAATTTTTTACTCCTCGATATTCAATTATATTCATTTTTCGCTGTCGCCAAGCGACGTAAAAAAACGACATTTTTTTGCCTGTCGATGCCCAAATATGTGAATTTTTCATTGGCTATAATCGATACAATAAAGCAAATTCATTTTTAGGAGTAACCGACACGTAGGGTGTTTTTTAACCCGAAGCATTTTTTTAATACTCTTCGTTTTTTGTTTTGTAGATATAAGTAATTTTTATTAAATATGTTTTTGTTTATTTTAAATAGCTGTATTCATCATAGCTCCTCGCTTTTCAGTACTTGGCTTCGAGACGTTACTGCGTCTCTTGATGCACATATTTACATATCTACATATTTATGTATTTGCAAATTTACATATTTTGTATTTACATATTTACATATTTATAAACATAATAATAGTTAGTTTTTGCAATATTAATAATACCAAAAAACCCGCAATTGGCTTTAACAACTGCTCTGCACATTCGTGACCATCGTTTAATTAACTTATTTTTAATAGTTACTTTCCAAGATTTATGTACGAGGGTGATTTGAAAAGTTCCCGGCTTTGAAAAAAAAAACATATTTTGAAGCAAAACAAAGTTTATTTCTCCCTTCAACTCGATACATTTGGTCCAACGCTTCTTCAAACCTTTCAAACTGTCAGAAAAACATTGATTGTCTAAACCCGAAAATACTAGTTCAGATACAGCATCTTCCACCTTAGCATTTGATCTATATTTTTTCCCCCGAGATGTTGTTTTCAAATTGGGAAATGGAACAAAGTCACTGGGAGCTAGATCTGGCGAATATGGTGGGTGTGGAAGCAATTCAAACTTCGATTCGTTCAACTCTGACATCGCGACCATGCACGTATGAAGCCAAGCATTATGCTGGTGAAGCAGGACTTTTTTCTTGGCCAAATGCAGATGTTTTTTTGGCTTAATCGTGGTCTACCATTCATCCAGCAATGCAGCGTAATACTGTCCGTTGATTGTTTCACCTTTTGCAATATCGAAGAATCGAAGAATTATTCCATAGCAATCCCAAAAACTATCGCCATCACTTATCCTGCAAAGAGAATAACCTTTGCCTTCTTCGGAACTGGTTCCCCCATCGCAATCCATTGCATTGACTGTTGTATGGTCCCGGGCGTATGGTGGTCTATCCGGGTTTCATCAACGGTTATCGTTCGAGGCAAAAATTTCGCCGGATTTTTTTTATACAGGCTAACTTGCCCGACATGTCCGTACGCGCTTTTGGTCGATCTTTAACAAGCGCGGCACCCAACGCGCAGTTAATTTTCTCATATTCAAATCTTGATGTAAAATCTTGGGCACCTGTTCAGATGATATCCCACAAGCCTCAGCAATATCCTTAACAGTTAATCGACGATCTTCCATCACAGTTCGATGCACTAAACCGACCATTTCGTCAGTTATAGTGGTTTTTGGGCGCCCGGAACGTTCTTCGTCTAAAATGCTCGCACGACCACATCTGTACTCGGCAACCTAATATTTGACCGCTGTAAATGGAGGGGAGGGTTCACCGTATACAGAATCTAACTCATCTTTCATTCCCTGAGTCTTTTTTCCTTCCAAATGAAGAACCTTTATCACTGCGCGATACTTGATTTTATCCATTGTTGACAAACAACGTTAGCTGACAACTTTGGAAGAGTGCTATAGACAAAGTAATGATCAAAATGACTTGAAATTATTACGGTTTACATATATCAAGACCATCTATCGGGTGGCGAAAGAGATTTTTTTCTATTATTACTTTTTGTTGATAAGGCCGAAAATTTTCCAAAGAACTCTCGTAGATAACGCGATAGATGGGATGATTTCTACTACAATACCGATTCCTACTCTGTGAACGTTCTCCTCGTACAAGTTTCCACATGTATAGGATCAAGTACAAAAAGCCTCGAAACGTTTCGAAACAGAAAACTACATAACGAAAGGTACATTTTTTTTTACTGAGCCGCCGTTAAGTTTTATTTGCATACAATTACTTTTACCGTGACATGAATATTTTTTTTGTTGTTACATGCCGAACGGAAAAAATTGAACGATTGAAGAAATCCTGTATATTTTTTTACCCCTCCATAAGTAAGGAATAATGATTTAATTATTAATTTAATTAAATTATTTAATTCAATTAAACTATTTAATTGAAGCATTAAAAAAATGTAAAATAATACAAGAGAAAATTTCAGTTTATATTTTCGCCTAGTGGAAGAAGAGCAGAAAAAGTTAAATACTCCCTTTCATTAAGGGGGTATTGGACGACGAAGTTTTATGTTCATAAAATTACCTTTACTGTCGACAAAATCTTTTTTTTTGGAAAACCTCCGCACCTGGATGTTTTTAGAGGAAGAAAAAAGTTCTTTACATTTTTTCGCTACGCTCCAGTTATAGTTACAGAGATACAGCTAGTCAAAGTTAAAAAAGTGCAGGTGCAATATTCTCGAGGGTCGCACACACACACACACACACATATATATATATATGTATACATATCTCGATTTCTAAGCGAGTAGAATGTTGGGGATGTCCAATTCGATGTCGGCCATGTGGAGTTTTGCCAGTTCGCTAAAGAACAAATATATGAACTTTTGTATGCTCAGCCCGGAGATCCAGAGAGAACGAACCAGTTTTCGATCGTTTTTCAACGAACCTTTTTCACTCGATTTCTTACACGTTTCTCTTTTTCCACTATCCAGAAAATTACGCAAATAGGGATTCTACGAATGCAAATCAAATGCACGACAAACCCGTCCCTCAGAGAATTTTCACTTTGGTAAATAGAATTTCCATGGGCTATTGATCCATGACCAATCATTGGAAGTTTATCATAATTGATAAACCCACTGGACGAGCGATGGAAGAAATTCGTAATTAAGTTTTCCCGCGGTCGCAAAAAAATCGGAAAAGGCTTGAGCGATGTGAAAAAAAAGAAGTTATTGGATCACTCCCTTTTTTCCAAATGTGAAAAAAACTGAGGCAACGAATGAATGAGTCCCCATTTTTTCCCCATGCGAAAAAACGACGTGAAAAAAACGATAGAGAGAGAGAGGGAGAGGAAGATCAAAACGTTTTACTTTTTTACTTTATACGAGTGGCCAATAGACCATTTTCAATTATTCTCCTCCCGTTTCCATTATTTTTTAGTCTGCTAGAGCAGAGTTACAAACTTTCATCTTGACTTCCTTCAGAACTGGATTTTATTCATTGCTATTGACAAATACTATCCGTAGATATAGATACATCCGATTACTAGTTATTCGAATGTTTTTTAAGCTTTGTATGTTGGGAATGCGATACCTGTTGAAAAAAAATACAATTCAATAGCGCACACAATGTAACACATAATTATACATACAAAACGGTTCCATGACTAACTGACTGACATATAGAGAATGCATAGCCTAAACTGCTAAAGATAGGAACATGAAACTTGGACGATATGTTTCTTAGAAAGTGTAGAGATGCACTAAGAAAGGATTTTACGAAAATCAATTCCTAAGGGGGTGAAATGGAATGTAAAAGTTTATATGGAAAATTGTATTCCTTTCGTGTATCAACTTAAAACTTGGTATAAATATTCTTCAAGACAAATAATAAAACGCGTATTTTAGGATTTTTAAAAACCTAATTAAGGGTTCAACGGGGTGTTGAAGTTTGTATGGGAACATCGGATTCCCTGCTTTTATTTTAGTGAAATTCGGAAGATATGTTCCTTAAAGCGCGCAGAGCTCCAGTAAGAAAGGGTTTCTTGAAAATCAATCTATAAGGGATGAAATGGAATGTAAAAGTTTGTATGGAAAATTAGATTCCTTGCGTGTATCAACCGGTGCGGAAATTGAATTTGAGCCCATCTTATCTTTCCCTAACTTTATTAGTGCCTTAACTTTATTGTTCCCTAACTTTATTAGGCTGGAAGCCTCACATGGGCCATCAGTGGCCGGTCACACTACCGAGGTCCATTTAAGGCAAACTAATCAGGACATTTAAAATTGCTTCAACGATACCTCATCGAAACCATTGCAGCCGCATCTGTACGTGCGTATGCACTGTACAAAAGAAATGCGTTGTTTCAATACATTTTAAGCTTGGAATTTTGGCGAATATTCTAACACGTTTGAACCCGCGTTGGTCACATGAACACATCGCATGCGCGTTGGTTTAAAGCCTAACACCACTTTAATGGCCTTAAAAAGGCGTTTTTTTTTTTGACAATTTTTTCGGACGGAAGAAAAGGTTATACAATAATAAATTCGAGGAAGTTATTAAGCATATATTTAAGTATGCAAAAAAGTTTGGCAACAGAGATATTTGGCTTGGTCACGTTAAATGGTCCACCCTGTATATATATGTACCCTGTATATATAAATATGTGACAGTAGAACAATCTCCGAAGGATTTCATACGTGAAATGGGGAGGGAGGTAGTAGAGCGAGGAAGAGAGAGAGAGAGAGAGAAAGAGAGATAGACAGACAGAGGAATTATATGCATGTTATATTAGATCGATTATATTTAATCGATTGTGATAATTATTATACCGTAAATTATTTAGTCAAACTATTTATACTCGTTCGCCCCTGTAATAGCAAACTCTGGTAGTATTGGGAAAATGCATACTAGGGAATCTATAACTATGAGCCGTATAGGCCCTTACTTTGTCTCCGTACTGATAAGGACACGGTTTCGTGTGCCCCCCTCCGATTTCGTTTATTTTTGGATATGTTATTCTCCATCGAAATATAAGAGACACGTATTTTTTTCGGCGGAAAAACAGTTTTAAGGGGTTAAACTCACCCTCAAAGTTGGGCACCCTCCGAGTGACTTTTGCAGTTTCGCATAGTTTCAATCAAGATGTTCAAATTATACCAATTCGAGAACAATGCTTATGGCGAATAATGAAAAATAGGCCTTTTCTAGTTTCGAGGGGATGAATAGGGGTAAATCTATAGGGGTTGAAAGTAAAAAAATTGTGCAACTCGAATTTTTTTTTTATTTCATGAAACCAATTGCATTCGAAAGAGCTTGAAAAAGTAGAAGATATAGGTTTTTGCGTTTTTCGAAAAAAGACCTTTTAGGGGTGACTACCCCCGTATAATACCATTTCCGGTGTCCCCCTCCGATTTCGTTTATTTTTGAATATGTTATTTTCATCGAAATCAGAGAGACACGTATTCTTTTTAATCGGCGGAAAAACAGTTTTAAGGGGTGAAACTCACCCTCAAAGTTGGGCACCCTCCGAGTGACTTTTGCAGTTTCGCATAGTTTCAATCAAGATATTCGAATGAAACCAATTCGAAAGCAATGCTTATGGCGAATAATGAAAAATACGCCTTTTCCATTCCGAGGGGGTGAATAGGGTTAAATTTATAGGGATTGGAAGTAAAAAAAATCGTACAAATCGAAAAGTTTTTTTTCATCTCGATAAAACCAATTGCTTTCAAAAGAGCTTGAAAAAGTAGAAGATACGGGTTTTTGAGTTTTTCGGAAAAAATCCTTTTAGGGGTGACTACGCCTGTGTAATACCGTTTCCGGTGTCCCCCTTCGATTTCGTTTATTTTTTAATATGTTATACTTCATCGAAATCAGAGAGACAGGTATTTTTTTATCGGCGACAAAACAGTTTTAAGGGATGAAACTCATCCTCAAAGTTGGGCACCCTCCGAGTGACTTTTGCAGTTTCGCATAGTTCCAATCAACATATTTGAATGAAACCAATTCGAGAACAATGCTTATGGCGCCTAATGAAAAATGCGCTTCCGTCAATTCCGAGGGGATGAATTGGTAGAAATTGATATGGGTTGAAATTCGAAAGTCGAGCCCTTAAAACTGTTTTGCCGCCGATAAAAAAAAATACGTTTCTCTCTGATTTCGATCAAGAATGACAAATCCCAAATGAGCCCTTGAAGACCGAAAATTGTATCCGGGATGCCCCGTCAATTATCCGCACGTTAACTTAAAAAAAAGTATTATTTGATGCCCGAATAGCTTGTAGCAGAATTCCACGCGGCCGAAGCCGCGGACGGAAGCTTGTATATTACATAACAAGAACAAGCTTACAAATTAAATGCGTGCCCACCCATACTTCGTATCTTTAAGAAACCGACGAACTCTTTCCTACGTGAAGATGGAAAATCGTGGTAAAAAGTTAATCCATAAACTTCGAAACTGCGAAGTAAAAGCGCGCAAATGAAATTCGCAAGTTTTTTTTTCTTCTCTTGTACAAATGCATCTTCCTCCGATTTTATTCGAGTACAGGTGTATTATTATTCGTATATTCTGATGTACGACCCCCCGTGTACGAATGCTCCAGCATCGTGAATTGTTTTTAACAGTCATACTTGTTTTACGTCTTCTCGAGAGAGTACTATGCGTTACTCCTGTTGGTTCTGCCGCACCGTGCTTTATATTTTCCACGAGTTCGTAAGTTCGTTGCGAAGTAGTAATATTGTGACGGCTCTCTGGCCGTGACTGGAATCCACTTCACAGTGAGACCATTGCACACTCGCGGCAGCCCACAGTAATAACTCCATTTCGTTTCTTCGTCCTTCTCATTCGAGCTATTTTCAACCCCTTAGGGCTCCATCAGCTTTCTTGACCTTGTTACTTTCTTTCCCCGTCCTTTCCAGCTCTATATATCTATATCTGGAGTAGTATTCCACAATCCGGTATAGCTTACCTCTCTTTCTCTCTTTCTCTCTCTCTCTCTCTCTCTCTCTCTCTCTCTCTCTCTCTCTCTCTCTCTCTCTCTCTCGCTCTCTCTTTCTCTCCTTCTCTCTGTCTCTGTCTCTTTCTCTTTCTCGCTTTCGCCTTCCATACCTTACTAGCGTGGAATTGTACTTTCCGTACCTTGCTAGGACGGAATTATGCTAGGACGGAATTGTTTTTAGGAAATTGACTTTTTCCACGACGGAAAAGAGAGTTATACCGCACAGAGAGTTATTACGTAAGCTGTTACGACCACTACGGTTTTTGGGCTTCTATCGTTCTCCATCCTTCTCTTGGCCCCAGAAGCCTAGTTACTCTAGCGTTATTCATTGGCGTAGCCAATATCTTCTTCTGGGAGGGGGGCAAGGAAAGACTGGCCTGACAGAAACCGGTTTTTATAAAATAAAATTTACATACCCGTGCGGAAAATTGGGAGGGTATAACAAAATACAATTCGGGGCCTTCAATGGATTATTTGTGGATTCCATAGTACGGTTTTCCGTAAAAGAGCCGGACCGGGCCTGTATTAGGGAATGGTAGAGTAGGTAGGTTGACTAGAACTATGGTCTAAGTACGGAAACCAAGTAAAGGCCTTTACGGGGTGTAGTTGTAGGTACCCTAGAAGCAATTTCCCCAACACTACTAGACTTTGCTATTATATGGGCAAATCAGTATAAATTGCTTGACTATAGAATTTGTGGCATAATAATTATCGAGATCGATTAAACATAATAATTAAACTATGCGTTTAGTAGACGAGCTGTGATGCCTTGAACCAATACGCATGCAGTGCGTTCATTGGAACATCGCGGTATCAAACGTGTCAAAGTATACGACAGAATTTTAAGCCTCAAATGTATTGAAATAACACATTTCTTTTTCACAGTGCACACACACGCACATACGCATATAGCTGCAATAATTTTTATGAAGTACCGTTGAGGCAATTTTTAAAGCCCTGGTTATTTTGCCTTCAATGGCCCTCGGTAGCAAAGTGTGACCGGCCATTGATGGTACATGTGAGGCTTCCAGACTATGGCATTAATAAAGTTAGGGAAAATTAAGACGGGCCTGATCAAAGCACGAACTCTATTTCCGCATGGGTAATATTCGATGATCAGTTAAGGCACATCAAATATGGAACTTGCTTTAATTTAGTAGTCGCACCACAGTCACGTTGAAAAGTTTATTCTCCGCTCAATCGATGAAAGCTTCGAAATATTGCGAAATATCCTTATAATGTAGGTTATTCATCTTATCGGGATGTAAAAACTTATAAAGTAAAGTGAAAACGCCTAATATAATGTTTACCTACCCTCACTTTTGTATCAGACTATCCATTCCTGCTACTAATGCGTAGATACTCTGCGTATACGGATATGCACACACTACTGTAATCTAGTTATATTCTGCTTCAGTCGCTTCGTGGCGCTAGACATTGCTCAATTTAAATTACTATATCTCTGAAACTAGACGGTCAAAATTCATGTTTTTTTTTTACCCACTTCATCATATGTTCCTCTGTAATTGAGAATTTTTTCTTAATCTGTAGGAAAGTTTCGAAGTTATTGCGTGAAATGTGAAATTTTCACTGCTCCCCATAAAAGAACACGTGTAAAACCATGAAATCTTTGATTGCCAATGTCTCGAAAACGGAACGGTGAATCCTTTTGAAATTTTGCAGGTAATCATTTAATAGTGTCCTGAATGAGTCCTCAAAACTTAAAAAAAAATCTATAGAAAAACGTCCTGACAAGGCTACTACCTTAATCACACTTTCATGTTAACATTAATATCAAACTCTTGCAATACCTCGAAAATCAATAAACTGTTTTTTTATCATTCATTAATCCAGTTACCAGTCTTTAAACTTTACTTTTAGTAGGTGCTCAATCAAATAAGTCTTGGTTTTCTTTTTTTTCTGCTCATCGGCCCAACACTTTGTCAGCTGATTTTTTTTTAACAATGTCATTCTCCATGTTCAATAGTGACATATGAGAGAATTGTTCCTGAAGTATTGTGATTCTGAACCACATTTTTATACGCCTCATGGCAGAAAAACTTCTAAAAGTACTCCTAAAATGGTTTCTCAAATTTTCAGCTTTTATTTAATCATTTTTAAATTTAATTATGTTTTTCATGTCCATCGCTTCAGCTACTAAGGCTGACGTATCAATGATTAAAAATTTTCATCAATTATTGATGAAATCCTCTCCATTTTTCATATCCAATTTAATAAATGCATTGACTGCATAAGGTAGTAGATTCTTGAATCAGCGTTTTAGATTTACAATGATATTGTCTACTGCATGGCAGTAAATGTTGATATTTCAGTATTCTTCTGATTGTGCATCGGCCGGCAAGTCTAATGTATTGCTTTTGTTCATAGTTGACTCTATTGCGAAATTTGAATATCTATTTAATTTACATTATGAAATAGTTACTTTTTATACAAATTACGAAATTACGACGAAAGAACGAAGTCAAGTTTTAGGAAATTATTTCTTCATGCTTGCTTGGGGAAAACTTAAAAAAAATTAATCGATTGTTTGACTTTAATTATTTTCGATCGTTTTTTTTTTGGCGAGGTGGGCACCGGGCTTTCGGGGGGCTGTTTTCACCCCAGCCTCCTGGCTACGCCAATGGCGTTACTATAACTACTGCATATATACATCTTGGCTTTTCAACTGTGCTCCATTCTCTCTCTCTCTCTCTCTCTCTCTCTCGCTCTCTCTCTACCCCACTTTCACACCTCTCTTTTTGGTATACCCGCCATTACTTCTGGATATATCTACTTGTTTCCACCGCTACCCCTTTTATTATATAGAGTCTGTGGTGTATATATACTGGGCAGTATTAGTCGACGATGTAACCTCTCTTCACTTCCCGCCACCCCCTCCCCCCCCCCCCTCTCTCTACCTCGGCAACAGCTGCCTTTCATGTCGCACCGACATTTTCCGGCGAGAAATATTGACTATCGTTTTTCACCGCTTGATGTATTGCTCAATGTATTTTCCAAGCCAAGCTTCCCGACATGTGTATATGTATTTTCCAAGTATCCATATAACTCGTGGCCTTTTCGTCTATATACGCTATACGCCCTTTTACAACGAAATACACGAATTGAAAGGACGGAAGTATAGAAAACGATTAACTTTGATCTCCGGCTTTCATTTACTTTTTTTGATCAATCGAAACTTCGACAGGGGATTTGCACTCAAACATATGCGTGTGCGTTTATGTATGTAAGAACAAATACTGAATATACGCATACCTACTGCAATTGACGAGCGCACTGATTATGATGTGGCCAAATTAATAAAATGAGGGAGCATCGAGGAGAACGAAAAAATATGAGATTAATTGATTTGGTTGTGGAGTTTGGATCCAATTGTTTACTCGTGTTTATATTCTAATGAAAAAAAGTTATATTATTCTGGAACGAGAGCTAGTTATTTTCATCCATGATATCGATTGTGACCGTAGGCATACGTATATATGGTGTCCGTGCGTGCATGTTTGCATACGCGTGTGTATATGCACGCGAATGCGTATGTGCATGTAACTCGCCGCCACCCTAAACAGCATTCCTGCAGTACAAAAAGTGAAAATAAATTCATTTACATATTCTGTATTTGCCTCACAAAAATTGGCTGGATTAATTAAAATCTGTTGAAGCAGCTATCACCACGTATATGAAGCTTCCTTTGTGATGAATGAAAAAAATGTTTAATGAGTATTTTCAGGCTCTTCTTTTCGCGGTTATATCCATACGACGTTCACTTTGTTTTATTACTTTAATGAAATGAATCATTAAATTTGTGGAATGGTAAAACATACTTTTTAGCAACCTCATATTTTCCTTTGCAAATCCAGCACTCCATATCTTCATTCACACAAATTTATTTCCATTTTGGCGTTCTCATAGGGGAAGTTTTGGTTCCGTGAAGCTTTGTTTTCGTATTTTCAATGAACAAACGAACAGAATCCTCCAAACTGTGGAAAAAAAATAATTCGAAAAATTTGCGGAAGTTTTCGAGCTTACTCATAGAAAAAGTGCACACATAGTGCCTTGAGAGTAAAATAATTTAATTGTACGAGTTTTTACCTTGTTTTTATTATGCCGTTATATGGTATAACGCTAATTACAGCAGCCATGAAACATTTGCCTCTTCTGTTACCGTGAAGTTCAATGAAAGTGTGCTAAAAAGCAGTGTGCAAAATACGTCATGATGACAATCACGGCCGAGGATTTTTTGTGTAATATGATGTCTAAAAAATGTCCTTATAGTAAAATTCGTTATTGATAAAGGATGTCACGAACTTGACAAGTACACTGCATTCAACATTCACTGTAATTCGTTTTTCAACTTTACATGGACATAGCCAAGATACGCCTCGAAATATTGAAATCAGTACGATAACTTTTTGAAAAATTTTGATTTTCTTTACTTCTTTTCGTGAATAGATAAAGTGAACAGAGTAAATATATTTGTCGTAAGTTTTTTTACAGAATTTATGTTGTTTTGTCAGAACTTTGAATAATTTTTCCGAAACTTACATTCACAATACAATGTTTATAATTACTCGTAGACGAAGTGGAAGTCAGAATATTCTATATTTGTTTCTCGATCAATAATAATAATAATAATAATCTGAACAATAATATTCGAAAATTTATACGGTAATTATTAACATCTAATATTACTTTTAGTATTTCTGTGTTACTTACCATGTTAGGCTTATTCCAAACATATTCAACGGTATACCGTAATACATAATGGCGTTTCTCATAACCGTTAGTATAATCGATAATTTCGGAACTTTCAACCCACTGCTTGATCTTGCTGCATTATAATCTTACATATTTTGCCATTTAAAAAAAAACAATGCAAATAGGGCGAAACCGGTTTTCAACTTTTCAACACTGATATTTATTAATTTGTGATACTATTTTGTCCTTTTTATTTTCTTGCTCTACAGCATTGTGTTTTTTTCTTGACGTCTAACGTTTGACGTTTGGACATGAGCAACGCTCGTACACCTGGTCATTCGCATAAGAAACGATAACCAAGGCGCTTACAGTTTATGCACGAACTGTATTCTTTTCGGTACAATAAATTTATATTTCAATGGTGATCAGCACTACGCGACAAAATCATTTATCAGTTATTAGAAACGAAAAATTAAAAGTTCAATGCTATGACTCTTGCCATTCGTTTAGTGGTGGTCTTAATCGAAAGAGAAAGAAAAATGAATAATACACGCCACCAAATATACCCTGATGATGCCATAATTTATTTAATATGTAAACAAAAAGAAATATTTACAAAATCCCTAAAAAATAAAGTGACTATGCGCGATGTGCAGAGTAAAAGAGTCATGTCTCATCTATCATGAGAGCGGCCGGCATGTTACCATCACAGTCAATCCCGTGAAAAAATGTCCAATGCTGACAATATGGCCGACCTATCGTGCAGTACTGGGTAACCAACCGTTGTCACCCAATATTGGTCCCAGACTCGGGCCAATGTATTCACCAATGTTCAATATATACTTGGCCCAAGCGTTGGCATGCGACACAGAGACAATTCTCGGCCAATGCTGGTTTTAGAATGGTAAACGACCGTCGGCGATGAACGCTTGCACCAATCTTAGGCCGATCTTACACGCCGGTACTTGACACATGCTCAGATTAAGCATCGGCACGTGACAAATTGACAATCGCCGGCCAGTATCGGTTTTAGAAAGGCAAACGATCGTCGGTGTCGACGCGTGGTAATTTTTAGGAGCACATATACTCAATGCGAGCATTGGCATGCGACGAATAGCCAACTCTGTGCCAGTGTCGTTTTTCAATGATAAATGTGAACCATACTCGAAACTTTTCAGTGGCACATATTGTTCGTCGCGATAACGACTGTCTATAAAACAGTGTTCTTTGTAGTGTGAATGTGCTTTATTGAGAACGTTAAAAGTGAATATTGATTGATATGTCGAAAACGTACGACAGGGTGAAAAAACTTCGAACATTAAATAAGTTAACCAAATACCAAAATGCAGAACAAGTGATGCTGGACAACTTAAAAAAAAACGAAAAACCGAAAAGTGCTCGGACGCTCTGAATGATAAAACAAATTGATGAGCTACTTGATGGAGAGTTGGATGAACAAATTAACAAATCATTCGACGATCAAATCGCCGAAATATTTAATGATGTATGCGCTGAACAACTCGATGATCTGTCAGAAGACGCCGAATGCATGGAGTCTACCGAACAACATTTGACGATGAAAGAAAAGCTTGTTGCATTTGCACTTAAACATGCAAAAACGCTGCAACATACGGTTCTCACGGATCTTTTGGAGCTCCTCCGTTCCGAAGGATCCGTAAATTTGCCGAAAACAGCGCAGACTCTTTTAAGCACTCAAAAGTTCGGGAATGTGCGACCAATGCTGACAAAAAAAGAAACACTAGGGAGTTATGCCTATATTGGCATAGAAAATCAATTGAAAAAGAGAATCTCCCCAGATGTATTCACTGATACGAAAATCGAAGCATTCATAAATGTTGATGGTGTCCAGGTGTACCGCAGCTCCAACAAACAGTTCTGGCCCATCCTTATGAAGATTCACGGCAGTGATTTTGAATGCAACCCATTTGTAATTGCAATTTATTTGGGTAATTCAAAACCACATACAGTGTCTGAATTCTTGAAAGATTTTATTTCAGAAGCGCAAAAACTAATTACAAATGGTGTCGTTATTTCTGGAAAAAAATATCTATTTCGAATTAGTGCACTAATTTGTGATTCACCAGCTCGATCATACCTCAAGTGTGTTAAAAGTCATGGAGGTTTCAATGCATGCGAACGTTGTACTGTTGAGGGTATCACCATTAATGGAAAGCGAGTGTATCCAGAACTTGATTGTCCAAAGAGAACGAAGAGGTCATTCAACCTGAAAAAAGACAAAAATCATCATTTGCCTGAACAACACACACCACTTCTTGAATTACCCAAATTTGATATAATCAAGTCTGTCCCACTCGATTCAATGCACCTTTTATTTTTGGGAGTAATGAAATGGTTTCTCGAGAAGTGGACCTCTTGCAGTAGCCCTTTTCGGATGAGAAAATCACAGGAGCGCCTCTTCAAGGAGTTGATGGCTTCGCTAGAGAAAATGATCCCAGTAGAATTTCAGCGGAAAGTCTATGATACAGAAGAAATAGCCAGATGGAAAGCGGCTCAGTATCGATTCATCCTCCTATACTGCAGCGCTGTGATTTTTTCACATGTGCTGTCTCCGAACCAGTACAAGCATTTTTTGCTCCTATCGATGGCATGTCGAATCCTCTGTAATCCGAAACATGTTGTGACAGCCGCAGATTACGCTAATGATTTGTTGCGAAAGTTTTTCAAGCTTGCGCCTTCCCTATATGGATCTGATTCGCAGATTATGAATATTCATAATCTTATTCATATAGCGGATGACGTGAGCATTTCCAATTGCCATTGACAGAAATTTCAACATTCTGGGCAGAAAATTACCTTGGAAAGTTGAAACATCTTGTGTGCACTCCAAAAAATCCATTGGTACAAGTCGTTAATTGACTGTCAGAACAAGATTCGAGCCCTGAAGAAAAAGTGCAAAAACGAAATGTTATTCAAAACATCGTGATAAAAAATCACAATATCACAGAAGTACACGTGAAGGGTATGGTAATTTCATATATGCCGCCGAATACTGCTGTTCAATTAAAAAATGGCAATATTATGTTTGTGAGCAATATATCGACAACAATCCAAAGAAAAATGGAAGAAATTCTCGGGCAGAATAACTTTTTCTGACTGGATCGTTAGTGAAAAGTGTTAAAGATATTTTTTCAGAACCTGACCTGTTAAATAAGTCGGCTTTTTTCAAATTCTAGAAATTTCTAATGAAATAGTCACTTTGCCTTTCGAATCAGTTGAATTGAAATGTATACTCCTCAATGTGAAAAGTAAATGTTATGCCATAACATTACTGCACGTGCACAGTGGAAACATTTAATCTTGTCGCTGCAAAAAAAAAAGAATAAGTAACCGTTTCAATTATATTATTTTGAGTACGTTTTTCTAAATTATTGCTTACCTTAATTGTAAATATTAAACTTTTAAATATAACTATCGATGTTCACACTACGATTGGCATTTAACCGGCACTGCGTATTTACCAATGTGCGCCCAATCTCACGATTTCGATGCGCGAGCGTTACTCTAACCTAAAACGTAGTGCCGGCGCGGTAAGCATTGACCGGCATACCGGCATCGCGTTCGTTCGTCGCTCGTCATGCACTTCTTTGGGCTAATTCTTCGGTACAATAAAGTAAGTTTTTACTATTTTTTTTATATATTTGATATAAATTCTTGAAAGAAATATAATAATTACCGTTAATAATCGACGAAGAACGTAGCATATCACCGGAGATCGTAGAAGATAACCTAAAATTTATTTTCAGCATGGAAACCCTTCGTGAATCGACGAGATTTTTGATCGTCGAGTTCAACGAAACCGTCAGCGACGTGCCGGTAATCGAATTAGTACCGAAATCTTGGCTTATTCTGAATGACGGAAATCAAGAGTGCTGGTATCCTGCACACATTGCGAACAAAAAAATTCGGAAGTCGGTGGAGCAAGAAAAATCACCGATATCGAATTGGAAAAAATATCCGTTCAAGAAAATAATCAACGAAGCACGTAAGTATTCGTTGAGACCCACCTTCGCTATATTATTTTCTTTCTATTGAATGCGTAACTTGCTTTTTTTTTTAAATATCAAACGCCTAAGAATTTACTTTTAAACTACCTTTCGTGCACTCACGCAACGAACAAAGCGCCTTATTTAAAAAATGTTTTTGATGCTGAATCTTTAATTTTAATTAAAACAAAACTAGGAGATCTTGATCAACGGACACGGTGACTAAAGCGAGCTCTCAATTCGCTCGAAGCTGCTGCGAGTACCGATGCTGATAGCGAATCGGGTGGATCTCGAATACAGATGCTATCCTTCGCAGATTTGACAACATCGCTATCCGACAATAATATTTTTCCACAAATTGGAGATATCACGCTGGGAGCAAATGTTTTTGGTATTTGCACTTCCATTTAGATATTGTGAAAATTTGAAGTGTGTTTTGTCCAATTACACTGATGTAACATCTATTTTTCCAGATGGGAATTTATCAACCATGACCATTCTGGCAGAAAGTGGCGATGATCGCGAACCCGCTCCGCAATTGATTAATGATACAGGTATGATTTCCTTACTATTATTTGCCCGGTTAAATTTCCATTATGTTTACTCATATTTGGCCTCTACAATTCCAATTCTATTAACAATGATTTGTCAAGTCAAATTCAATTCCATTTACAATTATTTGCTATGTAAAATTTCACTTCTATTTACAATTATATTTATATGAAATATCAATTCTATTTACAATTATATTTACATGAAATATCGATTTTATTTACAATTATTTGATATATCAAATTTCAACAATTATTTCCTCTTGTTTCCAATGTAATCACTGTATACAATATTTTTATTCTATTTCACAGGTTCATGGAGGGATTACTTGGATACTAAACTACTTGACATGAAAAAAAGATTATTATTAAAACTGGATGCCCAAAAAAAGTCCATCTTACATGATTTTAACAAAAAAACAAGCGAGCTGAAAAATATGCTCGCGTTCATTTAAACATCGCAACCCCAAATCGATGATGAATCTGCAGATTCGACCAGAACGGAAGTCAACACGATCTTGCCAGTGAAAACTCTTGAAGAGTTCTTACAATTCGATCGCATCATAGTGTGACGGAAAGCGCAATGGCCTGGTACGTTTATATTTTCTGAAAATAATAATGTTTTATTGAATTCTCATAATTGTTATTAATACTTTATTTCATATTCTAGAAACGATTGATCACTTCATGGATTGGAGATAGTGGCGATTTGAAAGCGGCGTTGAACCGTACAATGCCGGCTTTAATTTCCAAAAATGTCCAGATATTTTACAGCGGATGTGGACGGAAAACGAAATATCAGCCGGGAAAACTGTCGTTTGCGTATTATTCTATGTGATGTAACATGAGTTTGACGATTTTTTGCAATGCATGTGGATTTAATTTTAACCCGTCGTTTATACACCGGTTCAAGTTGGTTTTTATTGAAAAAAATCAGGAGTACACTTTAAACATTCCTTAATATGTGTGCATCATAAAGATTCGGAATATATAAAATTTGATTGTTTAAAAAAATTATATATATATATAATATATATAATTATATAATTAAGTATTATTTCTCGTACAGATGTTCTTCAGAATAAGTTCAGTAACGAAAAACCGAACCCTCATCAGTCCATCATCACCCATTTAAGTCGCTGGTTAGCTGGGGCTGGAGATCGCGAGGGTAGCCGTGCTTTCCGCATGTCCGGCGTTACTAACAACATCGACGAAGAAAACAACAATATCGACCCAACCGAACGTGATATTATATGATAATATCGCGCAGTACAAATCAATCTTTATTATAATCTAAAACCGATTTTATTATTATTATTCTATGCTGTAAGGTATTGTGATACTCATCTTAAAAAAGTTAATATAATATATGTATAAATTTGTGTTACATATATAAATAAAATTAATATATATACAATAATTACTTTCTTGATTTTTGCAAAACCATTGGGTTTCATTTCAGCGAGGGGTTGGACCAGTATTAGCACCAGCACAGCACCAGTGCTGGTTGACAAATGGCCGAACATCGTTGGAAAACGTGTAATAGTAACGTTGCCGACTATGCACCAGTACTGGTTCAATTGTCAAACCGAAAATTGGCCAAGCGTCGGGCCGGTATCACGACCAACACTGACCCGATACTATTTACCAGCCTCAGCCAACCGTGGGACCGTGGTTATCACTCCAACGTTGGTTCAACGGTTGGCCGAGTTGTACCGCCAACGCTCGGACAACCGTCAGATAGGGTTGATGCAGCACTGCGCCACGCTTGGGCCATTCGGATGATTTTTCACGGGATGTTCTTGTATCGAGAATCCGTCGCTTCCCTTGATACCACGGTCTTACATACAGGTTTGGAAATTTGTAGGTTGGGGAGTGTCTCGGATAATGAGGCAAAACGGTTGTTCTCGACCCGCCACGTAAAGCGCTGCTACCTTGGGCTGAGCCAATCAAGAGCAAGTCCAAACAGCTGTGTAATGGTGCAGATTTTTCGAAATCAACAAACTTTTTAAAAACCATATGAATGGAAAATGATTTATCTTGTGTGCCACTGATCCTATGGTGAGAACGACAATGATTTGTGACTTAAAAAGTCCCTCCGGCTTGTTAATCATTATTGGGATGTTAAATAAGTTCTCGCTGTTTTTACGTCAAAATTAATGCTTTATTTTTAAAAATTAGTAAAAATCGTGTCACTGAAAGTATCGTCCATCGCGAGCCTAAACCAATCTCTGTAGGTTATTTCCGACAGAGCATGGTCGCCGTAAGTCTCAACAAGAATTCTGTGTGCTTCAGCTGCAGATTTTTTCAAAATAATGTCGTGCAGTAAAATTCGCCGCAAATACTCTCTTTTTTATCACAAAATTTGACATGTTTAACACTATGAATAAAAAAGTTGTTCACGCTTTGGAAAAATGACAAGCACTGAGTTTCAAACTTGCTTATAGTACTTCTTTATAGATGCGCTACAATCTTAAACTACACGCCCGCAGTTCTAGTAACGCCTTCTGTTGGAAAACAGCGAGAACTAATTCAACGTCCTAATAGTATCTGTAAACATCAAGCAGGGGCACTCGAGTTTCGAGACAGTAAAATATAAATAGTATAGGATTGATACATAGCGTGGTGGTAGGGTGCCTGCCCCCCCCCCCTCCCGCGTGGACAGTTAGGGTTCAATTCCCAGGCTAACAATTTTTTGTCTCGATCGATTTATTATATATACGCTATGCGGAACTTTGAACACTGAACATTTTCCACTAGTGTTCTTAACACTTTTCATGAACCACGATTGGTCCACGTAGAAATTGACCATCGACCCAGCGCTAGCTCAGTTTCGAACTTGATTGGCCAATGCTCGGCAAAAATGCTTGGACCAGACATCAACATGTGACGCGTGGCTGACGCTCGGCAGCCAAATGTTTGGCTGCCGAGCACAGATACGGCCAAAATGTTGCCGTATCTGTGCGTGAAATGAAAAAATAAATAAGTCAACAAATTATGAAAAAAATTATCTAGTAGTATTTTTTTTTCTATATGCTTTATTTATATTACTGCATATATTATATGTGGATTAAAATGTGTTCTGCATCATTAAAGTTTTTATCCTAACCTCGGGTTTCGAACCTACGTCTTCTAATTCTACAGCTGAGCGCGCTATATCTATTTAGCAATCCTAACACTTGTGTAGAATTTCCTTTTTTTCGCTCCTTACTCGTATTATTTCTAAAAAATGTCAATAAGTTGACAAACGTTGAAGTTTGCATCGTTGCAATCCAACGAAAATTAATTCTTTTTGACTGGTGAGTTTTTTTGAGTATTTAGGCAGTAAAAATAACTTTTACTATATTTTTTATTTACTCGACAATCGTCTTCGACAATTGTCTTAGTTTTCGACCAAACCAAGCCCAACTGTTGGCGCATGTTTTCTGTAATGATATAGCCGAAGCTGACTCTACAGTCAAATTATGCCCGGGCTGCAGAGGCCCGTTAGCTGGTGCAGGTTCAGTAATGTTAGTTCTTCGAGCCTTCATATAAAAGTTGGGTCTGTGCTGTACAATCTACATGCTAACGTTTGGGCTAGTCTAGAATACCGAAGCTTGGTATCTAATACTGGACCAAGTCTCAGCCGATTTCCACAAACGGTTGAGCCAGCGTTGGGTCTGTTCTGTACCATTGACATGCTGACATTTGGGCCAGTCTAGAATCCCGAAGCTTGGTATCCACTACTGGGCCAAGTCTCAGCCGATTGTTCACAAACGTATGAGGCAGCGCTGGCTCTGGCGTTAAGTCAGCGTTGGGTCTGTTCCGTACGATCGACGTGCTGACGTTTGGGCCAGTCTAGAATACCAAAGCTTGGTATCCAATACTAGGCCAAGTCTCAGCCGATTTTCCATAAACAGCTGAGTATTAGAATTTTTACATGGGAACGGAACACGGTAACACGATACAGAGATTTTGAGGGGGCTATCTATTGCTCTCACGGTGTTTACTGTCGCCTCTAGCGGATAGTTGAGCAACTAAGTTTTTGCCTCACTAGGGACACTTTTTACCACTGAATAACGCCGGAGTTTCCGAACCTGTACGTAAGGCCGTGCTTGATACTAAGCTATACGGCAATAACCCCAATGTTTATTGATTCAGAGAAATTAATAACGATTAAAGTTTTTGTAAAATACTCTCCATTTCACAAAAATGATAAATCTTCCTCCTTCTCTTATGTGCTCCATATGAAACGAGTCAAAAATTCTCCTCTTCTATTTCTTCTCGTTACAATTCTTTTTCATTTGTGTGTTACAGTGACGTCGGTGGACTCAGCCGTTACGACATCAAGCCTATCCAGCCTGGCGCTGCTCTATCTCAGCCTCTTGTACACGCTCGTGAGATAGTCGCGGCAATGCTTGTAAAGAAACGAAAAAAATAATAATTTAAAAAAGAAGGCAAAAAAGAAAAACGAAGAATCTGCCTTCGCAGATGGATGTCTCGTCACGACAAAGAAAGTCGAAACTAGTCAGAGTAAAGTGAAGCCTTTGGCTAACAAAATTTCAAGCAAACGTGATGACATGGAGAAAGACAAAAAAGAGGGAGAGAGAGAGAGTGGGAGAGGGAGACAGAGAAAGTGCAGAAAAATGCATAAATATTGTCGGTAAGAAAAAAAAATGTAGAGATTAATAAAAAATAAAATAAATAAATAATAAGAAAAATAGATATAAATCTTGGAGAGAATGTATGCGCAGCGCGAACGGAAGTGAACGTGAAAAAGAAGGCGTCGCGGCCTAACGCTTACACACACACATATATATATATATATATATATATATAGGCAAATTTCCACGTCACATTTTCCTGTAGATGTGCTGCCCATCCGAGCATGATACAGAGAACCCGAACGCGATGAAGTGTGTTTGTTTGAAAGCTGCGAAGTATGCATATAAATAATCTCCTGTGAAAACGACGAAAAGCAACATAAAAATTGCGCGAGAATGAACAAATAAATTTTTCTGTAGATAATGTGGTATCGGTGATCGACGTCGTCGTTGCTAAAAAAAAACAAGAAAATTTTATAAGTTTGTCTTTTAATTGCAACGTTACTAACTAAATACATATATATATATATACACATAGTTTAATTACGTTTGCGGTCACGAAGACGCTGGTATTTAGCGTAATGTACCATCATTGTCATGATTATTGCATCCAATCACATTTTTTATTCCATGATATTGTTATGAACAAAAGAGAAACGGCGAGTCCGAAAAAATGGGCGTTTTTCAAAGAGAAAATGTTTTATTAGGCATATTGATCAATTGCGTCATAGTGAATATGTGGTAGGGAAAATACTTGCATCGTTAAAGAATTCAGAATTACTCGGAGAGTGATTCGTAAAAATATACTCTTCGAAAATGTTTTCCTTAATTATTTAGTGTTTAAATAATTTTTTTTAACGACATTCAAACGAAGCAATTTAAAAATAATTCGTAATTTCGGAAAGCAGTCATTTCAAGATGTGATTATGGGGTGAATTGTTTCGGAACAATGCTCCTATATACATATATCCGCGTATACATCAGGAAGGGCACAATTTCGTATCACTGTCGATAACTGCCAATCTGGGATTCTTGGCAAATGACAAGCAAGCGCAAATTGTACAAGTGATATTCAATGAAAATTAATAAAGCTCAATCAAAATAAGAAGAAAATCGAAGTCGACGATGCAGTAGTAAAACTATGTCGAAAAGATCACAAACGTTCGTGAAGGAAAATCAACATTTACAGCCAAAGCTGGTAGAAACTGCCATTTTTCGAAACTTCCAAATCGTCCAGTACCAAATGTTTTTCCAGAATTATTTTATCCGAAATGCAAATCAATTATCTCACTGATTCACCGCATATAAAAAAAGCAGTGTCTTCGATTACCGTACTGTAAGCTTCTTGGCAAATTTACGCTTTATTATGTTAGCAACGTAGTAGGGGTCAAGCATAAAGATATGTTTTAAGCACTTAAGAAAGAAAAAAGAGCATTCATAATACTACATATTACTACATGATTAATACATAGATATTTCTTATAACGGTAAATGAAAAGTCGTCATTCTCACGATTTGACAGGCCAAAAAAATTGCGGATTAAATCCTTTTAAGGCGTCACGGTATCTTGGCGCTCGGAAAAGTAGGTATAAAAATACAAACATTTTTTGACGTGGTTATTAAATATATAAGATATTTTTTTTATTTTTCACAAATACACGACTTCGTCTGCGTAGATTTCGGATATAAATTTTGATTTTAAACGAAGAAGATTAAATTGGTCTGTTTATCTATGACTTTTCTGATTTTGCCAACTTAAATTAACGCGGGAATCTTTTTTAATGAATTTATATGAAAATTTATATGAAGTTATATTTATTATCCGTGAATTCCTCCGCGTGGAATTTATGACACCGTGGGAGTGTAAATATTTGATTCCTTTTCAGAGGATTTCCTTATAAACATTTTTTTTTTTTGGACGGCATCAATATCACCAGGACCGTGAGCGAACTTACTCGTAAGCAAGCTACGTAAAATTGACCGTGGGAGAAACAATCTTCCCTAAAATCTACGCCACCGTATTTTAAACCAACACCTTAAGAGTTGAATGTTCGGAAATACGAAAGTGCATGTTTCATTATTTCCGTTATAGAGTGTTTACGCAAAGTTTGAAGTAAAACCGACCAAAAAAATATTGTTTTTTTACACAAACTTTTCCCCCTGTTACAACCCCTTAAGGGTTAAATTTTGGAAAATATTGGAATACGTGTTCTATTAATTATATTGTAGAGTATTTATGCCACTTTTCAAGTCGATCCAACCAAAAAAATATGTTTTTCAATACAAACTTTTCTACCCCTGCAACCCCTTAAGGGTTATATTTTTGGGAAAAGTTGAAATACATGTTTTATTAATTTAATTGTAGAGTGTTTATGCAAAGTTTCAAGTAAATCCGACCAAACAAATATTTTTTCTCATACAAACTTTTACACCCCATTTCATCTCCTGCAGGATCGAATTTCAGAAAATCCTTTCTTACAATTAGTGCACCTCTATACCCTCTAAGGAATATATGTACCAAATTTCATGTTTTTATCTTCAGTAGTTTTGGCTGTGCGTTGTCCGCCAGTCAATCAGTCAGTCACGGAACAGTTTTATATATATAGATTTAAAAAAAACGTATAAAGAAAATTGAAAAATGGCAGAGATATAAGTCGTCAAGTAGGACTCGCTTCTGACAATCCTTGCCGATGGTGGAATTTTTTTCTCTTCCAGTCATCGTCCGAAAAATGAAATAAAAAAGGTCTTCTGATGAAAGATAATAGCTAAAGTGTAGCATAGGGAGAACATTTTTTTTTCAATATTAGTTTTGAGTTTTAAATATTAAGAAAAAATGAATGCGGCATCCAATTAAAAAAATCCTATGCTACATTTAAGATAACATTGTAAACAATATGTAGTATATATTTCGTCAAAATTGATTGAGTAGACGTCGAGATATATTGTCTACCAGTTTGAAAAGAGGCTCCTACTAGACGAGTTCTATAGCCGCCATTTTTTAATTTTATCATTCGTTTTTTGTAAATTCGTGCATAAAATGTATTTGTGAAAAATAAAAATTATGTATTAGATTTAATAGTCGCATAAAGATAAATAAAGTAAAAATGGATACGTGTTTTTCCAAGCGCCAAGGTGGTGTAATCCCTTAATCGGGAAAACCGACGTACATATAATATGGTGTGAAGGCTATTTTAGCCGAGACACAACATTATAAGAGAAAACATTAAAACATGCCGAAGATCTAATGAGTCACTTACTCCCATATAACGATTCAAGATTAAATTTGTATGGGGAAAGGCAATGCCGAAAGGCAAACGACGAACATATTATACTGCAGATTTTTCGACCGTCTCGACTCCGAAATTTGCAATCTCGAATCGAAACTTCAATTATATTTTCGACAATCTCTCTCCTCGCATAATCTTTCCAATAATTTTGCGTATTTTATGACAATACTGAAATTAAATTGAATCAGAGATATGGTAATCTTACGATCGCTTTTACTAAATTCCTTACATCAAATTGACAGTAATGTGACGGGAGCTCTTGTTGCAGGATAATGACATTCGCAAAGTTTTGTTTGATCGTTCGATACATAGAACTGGCAGTCAACTCAATTGCCATAAAATTTTGTATTTTTTTGATGGACGAAGTATAAAAACGATAAACTGACTCTTAATCGCTTGTACACTAGAGCCTCGATTTGGAAAATGAGCAATTCGGCTGTATGCGCCTCGAGGCTCGAACGGGTTTCTGCGCAGGCATGGATATGGCTCGCGGCGCTGTGATAGGTCGAATGCTTTCTCCCACAATCAGTGAGACATCGATCGATACACTACATCGGGGAGGGGATTATGGCTCAAATCGAAGATCGTTAAACCGAGGTTCTAGTGTAGCCCGCTGGCATTTCAGGCTGGTGGATTCTATTCATCGTTATTGTCGCCTTTGACGTGGATGAAGAAACCGCCAAGCTGGAATGACTACGGGAGAGAATGGAGAATCGTTGGTTGCCGAAGCTGGAGGGCTCGTTAGTTAACTTGGTCTGCCCGGTTAATACTGCAGGGGTTCCTTCGAAACGACTGCGGGAAGAGCGAACCAAGCAAGAGAGAGAAAGAGAGAGAGAGAGAGAGAGAGAGAGAGAGAGAGAGAAAGAGAGAGAGAGAGAAAAGAGACAGACTTTGCGAGTCAGGTTATAGTTTGACTCGCTCGAGGCATCGTCACAAAGGATTTGCCAGTATCCCATAGTGATCCATGTTCTATAGATGCACTTCTGAACTACTTGGATGAGCGTTCTAGCTATTTCTCCCTATCTTTATTCTTCTCTCTTACTCCCTGTTTCCCTTTCGGTACGCTGTCTTGAGACCATCTTCTTGTCCCAGTCTGCGAGAACTGCGTAAAATCTTTTCCCCCGTCGCCGAGATACAAGAAGTCGAATCAGAAATGGAAACGGGCAAAGAAGCTGAAAGGGTGAAAGGCGCAGGATGGCTCGAGATGAAGGGGACTCGGGAAATTGAAATATATCGTTTCAATTCGCCTTTTTCTCTATTTTTCTGGCTGTCAGGAAAATATAGAACGATGGAACAGACAGGCACGCATTGAGTTAGAGATGGAAACTAATGCGACCAAGATATGTGGTCAACGTGTGACGAAGAATCTTCCTTCACCATTGATCTCTCTGATCGTAAGACCACTAGCAACTTTTATCAAGTCAGCTTATTTTTATTCCTCCCATTTGAATCTAACGGCCAGTTCCGCATGTTCCTGCGATTACTCAACATTCTCATTGCGGTTGCTGCCTTTCATGTTGTGAAAAAAAAGTCACATCGTTTCTTCGGTGATACTTGTCGACCTGAGACATTATTTTTCGTATTCCTCGACTGTGCAAAGTGGGAAAGTTACATATACTTTAGTGTATTGAGCATTACCGATTTTCTGCTATTTAAGGGGCTATTTTAATGTAATGGCTCAAAAAATAAGCTATTTTTTAATAGTTTTTTAAATACTGTTGCATGCATCTGTACAAACTTTTTTTCGCTTAGAGGTACACTCTTATAGAATAAAAAATTTGTTTTGTTGTTTTATATAAATGTATATTTATCTAACAATTTATAATCGTGCGCTCTCCAGGTAATCTGAAATGAAAAATTCAAAAAGATTCTTAATCTGTATGATTGTCGCTATCGCCGGAACTAGAATTATTTAAAAGTATAAATTGTTACTTATACTTTCGCCCGAATTATGACAAAAAAAACGTGTTTTTCGAACAGTTTTGCAAAAAAACGACGTCATTTTGTTATTTTGCAATATAAAATAATCATTCTAGTTCGGGCGATGGCGACACTCATACAGATTAAGAATCTTTTTGAATTTTTTGTTTCAGATTACCTGGAGAGCGCAAATCATCAACGTCATCGACATACTTTTTTTCATGCCTTTATATGATTATCAATTGTTAAATAAATATACATTTATATGCAACAACAAAAAATTGTTTTCTATTCTGCAAGAATGTACCCTTAAGCGAAAAAAACGTTTGTACCGATACATGCAACAGTTTTCAAGTAAAAGATTATTAAAAAAAAGCTTTTTTTTCGAGCCATCACAATAATGTGATCGCCGGAATGAAAAAGTAATAAAAAAAACAATGTACGTACCGGGGTTCAGTTTTAATTAATAATGAAAATTAAATTAATAAAAATAAATAAACTTGCCTAAAATATATGTTTTCGTATTTTTATTCATTACCTTTCAACCCGACTATTATTAAAAAGTGATATTCGTCATTTCTCTGGTATTCTAATTTTTCAATTGTAACCGAAAAATCTTATAATTCATTTCCACTGTACCGCCTAATCAACCACAATAAATTAAAGTACTAAGCATCGGATAGATATTCTTACATCAGAGGATCAAATAAGCGAACGTAGATTTTACAAAATCAAAAAGATTTTCTCTTTCGATTAGAACATATTCGAGGAATAAATGTCGCGGACACAGTTAGAGCGAAGATAAGTATGAAAAATCGAGTCCGATCGGTCACGAATGGTTTCGTCGTGTAATTTACGAATCGAACGTGATAATTTCTGACTGCAATCGTATAAAGAAGAGGAAATGGGAATATTTCGTGGGAACTTGCGGCGAATCGTGCTCAATGGGTTTTTCTGAGGATACATTCGGAAAGGGTGTGATGGTAGCACGTGTTCCCGGACAGGCTGTGTTTTCTCTCATTTTTCGGACGTTGCTGGGCGTAAACTACGATTCCTTTATAACCCGACGCCTGGAAGCTTCAAAATTGAAACCACTCGTTACCCCATTCACGTTTTCCCCGTGAATTATGTGCACGAAGAGCCGCGAAAACCAAAGAGAGAGAGAGAGAGAGAGAGAGAGAGAGAAAGAGGGAGAGAGAGAGAGAGAGAGAGAGAGAGAGAAGGGAGAAAGGAGCAAGAAGGAGTAAAAGAAAAGTGAGAAAATTTCGTGACGATGCCGCAGGCTCTCGTCTGCAAGGATGAAAGAGCCCGATAGCTCTTGACACACAGGGTGGAGAATTTAAAAGAAAAAAAAAATATACAGGAGAAAGCAGTGAACGACCACGAAGCCTACGTAACTCATACATCGCCCAATAATCTCACACCACGTCTCTTCCTCTTCCACAAACGACGATCATAAAAATTCTCAAGTTTGAAATTTATGACGCCACTATGAAACAGTCAATGGATTACAAAAAATCGTTGGATGAAAACAGAGCATGATAACCATCTGGTGTTAGAAAGATTTTTTTTTCTTCGCTCTTCCCATTTGTCTATCGTAATGGCAATAACGAATTAAAGTGGTTCGATCGTTTGTCAAAGGGACGTAAACGTTGCTTCCAGTGTGGACAAAAACAACGTAAGACACGTACTCGTACTGTGGTCCGTAAAAGTGCTGACTGCGAATTTTAATACAAGCCCCCTTCAGAATGAGTTTCAAATAAATATCAAGCGATGTGAGCACAAAGTATACTCTTTATTTCAACTATGAAGCATGTTTTTGAGTACTATGCTTTTTACGATTGAAGGGGCCATTCTACCGTGACGGCTCAAAATATAAGCTGTTTAAATTTTTTTTTTTTTAACTTTTGTATATATCGGTACAAACTTTTTTTTTCGCTTAAAGGTACACTCTTATAGAATAGAAAACAATTTTATTTTTGTTGCCTATAAATGTACACTGCTGGCCAAAAGTTTGGATACACTAGTCGAAATTTCTTACCGCATTAAAAGTTAGATAGCGGACACAAAAATGAAGATAATTGAATTTTCCAAGTGGCGTTTTAAAGAGGATAAGTTTACCTTTATTTTGCTTTTCAGAAAATTCTCTACGATTTTTCTTTTGCCCTGGTACGCACTTTTGAACGAGGCTATTTTTCGGCTATTTTTTGGCCGTCGAAAATTGACTGCAAAGCTTGTGAAAAAAATGTTCCTCAGTTTTTTCCATGGTAAACTTAAAAAGGATATCAAAACCTACATTTTTATTTTTTAGAAAGTCTCGTACGACTTCTTTTCGCCTCAGTATTGCATTTTTAGTTAAAAAAGACATGTTTTAGAAAAAAAGGCGTCATCGAAGAACTATAGGGTTCCCGAGTAAATGTCAAGAGGGCAAAAAGTTGCATGGTTTCACACTGGAGTGGCTAGAATTTTTTTAGAATTTTGTTGACTTTTTTTGTTACCATTTTTGGTTGGAACTTTTACGTGTGGAGAGGCTCTACTTGAGAATTATGGAGCCTAGGACAATATATTGAGAAAGGAAATTTGTTTATATTTTTATTTTTAATTAACTAAATTTTTTTCAGAATTAAAAAAATTGTTTTCATTTTTTCATTTTATTTTTCAAAAATAAAAAAACTTCTAGAAAAATTGTAGTTAATAGAAAATGAAAATGTAAATAAATTTCCTTTCTTAATATATAATATTGTCCTAGACCCAATAATTCCCAAGTGGAGCCTCTCGATTCATCAAAGTTCCAACCAAAAATGGTAAAAAAAAAATGTTAGAAACAAATTCTGAAAAAATTCTGGCCACTCCAGTGTGAACCCATGCAACTTTTTACCCTCTTGACATTTCCTCTGAAACTCTATAGTTCTTCGATGACGCCTTTTTTTCTAAAATATGTCTTTTTTTATCTAAAAATGCAATACAGGGGCAAAAAAATCGTACGAGACTTTCTAAAAAAACGAAAATATAGGTTTTGATATCCTTTTCAAGTTTAACGTGGAAAAAACCGAGGAAAAATGTTTCCACAAATTGTGTCGTTAATTTTCGACGGTCAAAAAATAGCCGAAAAATGGCCACGTTCAAAAGTGCGTACCGGGTCGAAAAAGAAATCGTGGAGCATTTTCTAAAAAAAGCAAAATGAAGGTAAACTTGTATTATTTAAAACGCCACTTGGGAAATTCAATTATCTTTATTTTTGAGTACGCTATCTAACTTTTAGTGCTGTAAGAAATTTCGTCTAGTGTATCCAAACTTTTGGCCGGCAGTGTATATTTATTTAACAATTTATAATCGTGTGAAGACATAAAAAAAGAAAAGTGTGTCGCTGACGTTGATGATTTGCACTCTCCGGGTAATCCGAAACAAAGAATTCAAAAAGATTCTTAATCTGTATGAGTGTCGCTATCGCCCGAACTAGAATTATTGAAAAATATTAATTTTTACTTATACTTTCGCCCGAATTATGTCGAAAAAAAAGTGTTTTTCGAACATTTTTTGCAAAAAACGACGCCATTTTGTTATTTTGCAACATAAAATAATAATTCTAGTTCGGCCGATAGCGACACCCATACAGATTAAGAATCTTTTTGAATTTATTTGTTTCAGATTACTTGGAGAGCGCAACGTCAGCGACAGACTTTTTTTCATGCCTTTTACACGATGATCAATTCTTGAATAAATATACATTTATATACAATAAAAAAAAATTGTTTTCTATTCTGTAAGAGTGTATATTTGAGCGAAAAAAAAGTTTGTACCGGTACATACAACAGTTTTCGAGAAAAAAATGTATTAAAAATAGCTTATTTTTTGAGCCATCACAGTAGAATAGCCCCTTAAACCTGAGACTTTATTGCGATCATTATTTCCCAATAAGTGTACACGACGGAACGTGAATCGTATAGTACAAGAAAATGGGTGTAAAAGTATTTACATTGATTTGCACTATGAAGGATTATTTACTCGGGTTCGTACACAATTGATTCGTTTTATTCAAAGTTATTTCGATTAAATGCCTTTGTTAATCAAATTAAACTTTGCCAATAAAAATAAAATTGAAGTACATAAAAAATATAATAGGAGTGTCAGTGATCTTTTTGGTATTTACGCGGTTAAAAAAAAAACGAAAAGCCTCCAAGATTATTTTCATTTTATTCTCAAACCTCTGAAGAAAAAAAGGGCGATTAAAATTCGCTAAGAGCCTTATCAACCCTAGAACTCATGTATCATTTTTTTACCTTCCATCTCGTGACTGGGACAGATACCCACCCCACGTGTTTCTTGAAGACACAATTACTCCATTGAGCGGTATAAAGACACACCAGTACACAAATCTCTTTGTTTTTCAATGAGGAAGAGAATGGTGTAAAGCAAATTCGATTTGATTCAAATGTATTTAGTGAAAAACGCGTTTAAACCCCGACACAGGCCAATAAATCAGCGAAAATCGCATTTTTCAAACTAAAAATTCGTTTTTTTGTTTCGTTCCAATTAACAGATCCTCAAATGTCGTACGGTGTTTCGGAGAAGAAACATTGGACTTATAAAAAATATAAATAGTTTAACTATATTCCATTTGAAAAGTATATTTATTTTGGGACATGAAAATGGGGAAAATACGAAATTTTTTAACACGAAAAAGATCAATGGAAACGCAACAAAAAAAAATGTTTGCAGTGGTTTTTTTGTATATTCTTCACTGGGTTTATTGAAAAAATAGTATATAATTAATACTGATGACAAAAATGAGAATATAAAGAATATAAAGAAATCGTACATTCAATTGATTCTACTCTCGCGCAAATGCAACAACGCACCGTTCTGCGCACCTCGCCGGTGGCCTTTTGGCATCATTGGCAAAAAAACCTGAACCTTGCGATCCTTTATTCTTGGACAGAATGTACATCTCGCCGCTTGTTTTTCGGCCCCAACCCTTGGTGCTGTTGGTTTTTCTTCTTGCAAGATGGTACTAATGGAAACTTGCAAGTCCCGTCGGACATTCAAAATAAAGAGTATTCTTTCTCGAAGATGAGGCTCAATGAGAGACTTGACGAGACTTATTATGAAGTTCCTCCGATTCATATTTTCAAGATCCGCATTGACATTACGGAGGATTTTCGCGTTAAGGGGAGGTTACTGTCGAGAGGCATGGAATATGTATAAACTTCGGGAATTTTTTTTTTCTATTAAATAAATACTTTTTGAAATGGGTTTTTAACATATTTTATTCTCGTTTCAATGAAGAGTAAATTTTAATTTTATTTTTAGAAAAAAATCTAAAATGGCGGCTCCACCTTCCGGGAAAGAAAGTTATGCGGGGCGCTCCACAGCCTTGCCAGTTTATCTGACCACAAAAACGGGTTAAATATTACTAAACAAGACTAAATTTGGGGGGCCTTATCGTTTTTTGTTTTCTAAAAAAAACGCGTGGATAACAAAACCCTTTGAAAGAAAAAAAACCATTTTTCGCCCGATTTTTATTTTGCTTCAAGGGACGAAAAAAATATTTCTAAATAAATTTTTGACAGAAACCGCTTCCTGATGCCTCCGAAAATTGAATTTCCTTTCAATTGCGTAGAGATTCATGTGAATCGGTTTATCGGTTGAAGCTGTAGAGCGCGCTGAAAAATCCTGTTTCCAGAAAAACGCATTTTAAGTTTGACATTAAGGCTGCAAATTCTAGAATAATTTAGATATGAAAATATCCTTTTACCCACGTGCTCTAAACATTTTAAGGAAGCAGATTATGTAAAAAAAATCGATTTTTTCATCGTCATGAAAGGTAACCTACCCTTAATTTTCTTTTTCAAATCAAATATAAAATATATGGGTTTAGATAATGTACGTGACAATTTGCGCTTAAGGGGCTTCTTTACTGTGATGGCTCAAAAAATAAGCAATTTGTAATCATTTTTTTTTCTAAAACTGTTGCATGTATCAGTACAAACTTTTTTTTCGCTTATACTTTTACAGAATAGAAAACAATTTTTTTGTTGCATATAAATATATATTCATTTAACAATTGATAATCCTGTAAAGGCATGAAAAAAGTATGTCGCTGGCGTTGATGTTTAGCGCTCTCCAGGTAATCTAAAACAAAAAATTCGAAAAGATTCTTAATTTTTATAAGTGTCGCTATCGCCCGAACTAGAATTCTTTTTTTTCTATTGCAAAATAAGAAAATGGCGTCGTTTATTGCAAACGTGTTCGAAAAACACGTTCTTTTTCGTCATAATTCGGGTGAAAGTATAAGTAAAAATTAATATTTTTGAAATAATTCTAGTTCGCGAAATAGCGACACTCATATACAGTGGGTAAAAAAAGTATTTGCACACCGCGTCGTTTTCTAATTATCCTGCGAAATAAAATAAAATACTTTAGCATTTTTTTTGTCGAAGCAAAATAAAATGTACGAAAAAATGTTCAAAGAAAAATAAAATACTAAAGCATTTTTTTTTTCGTAGGATAATTTGAAAAACACGCGGTGTGCAAATACTTTTTTACCCGCTGTTGATTAAGAATCTTTTTGAATTTTTTGTTTCAGATAACCTGGAGAGCGCAAGTCATTAACGCCAGCGATATACTTTTTTTTCATGCCTTCACACGCTTATAAATTGTTAAATAAATATACATTTATCTGCAACAAAAAAAAATTGTTTTCTATTCTATAAGAGTGTAATTTTAAGCGAAAAAAGGTTTGTACCGATACATGCAACAGTTTAAAAAAATATATATTAAAAAATAGCTTATTTTTTGAGCCTTTACAGTAGAATAGCCCCTTTAATTACGTAATAATACGTGAAATACATTGATTCTGGTAAAAAAAAAGTAAAATTCACTTATCACCAAATACCAACGGCAACATTAAACTGGGGTAGATACCTACCTCTGACGCTCTTGTGAACCGTTATGCCTGACAACCAGCGAACAACTGATGCCACTGTCAGCCTGCCCTCACAGCCAAGTAGTGAAACTGAATTGTGATTATGGTCTCCAGTTGACAATGTCGATTTATAGCTTAGGGGCGCATTTTGAAAGTCGACTGGGGTTGTTTTCTACCCCGTACACGAGTTCTAGGGTTAAGGATCACTCCAATACACATTCACTCAGGCATACATCCGATTGAAACAAAAAATATATATATGCTATGTATGAATATACGTATAGAACTTCGCAGCGTTCCTCGTTTAATTGTGAATGAATGGAGAAGCGTGTGCAACACCTATCCTGTATGTTTACTTGTGTAATTGTTGCCTGTATAATGTTGCAGCAGGGCGCAAACATCTCGTAATTATTTGTATGCATATATATAGTGACACATGTTTAAGAATGTTTATAGGATCTTAGACACAGGAAAGAGATACGACGATGAAATAATTCTCGCTACAGGAGAGCTATGAAAATGCAAAAAAGAATTTGGTCAATTTCACTATCGTAGTATCGAACATATGTAAATGAGCATTAGAATGATAATTCTCAGTTCCATATTTACATATTGGACGTTTTTTCTCCAGATGTAACATTTTCTAATACTTTTCACGCTAATATGATTTCGCCTTCTCTCTATATTATTTTTCTATATACCGAAATCGCGGTGGTAAGCGAAATTTCGAAAAAAAAATTTTACGAATCACTGATACGACGATGTTCTCTGTATACTCCATAACCACCACTGGAGATAAGTGCATTACATATACATCGATAAATCGTAACGAGCATTTGCAAAATTTTCATAAAAAAAAAAATGGTCGCGTACAACAGACTGCGTCTGAGTAGAAGAAATCCAGAGAATGCAAATGAAAAAAAACTACGAGAAAAATAATAAAGAGAATGGACTACGTATTTAAATGTATATTTCTATATATATTAATTTAATCCTTGGATGATAAATGATAGGAGATAAGGGAATAAAAGTTAATAAAATGGAATTAAAAACCTATAGGAAAAGCCACACTTTGTGTATGCGAGTAAAAAAACCACGGCGTTTATTCGGTATATTTATTATGTAACAGGATTAATGACGCGTAATTAACGAAATGTGTATAGATAAGCAAGAGAGTCAGAAAGAGAGGGAGCGAGTTGGCCACAGTAAAGAAGCGAATAAAAAATGGATAAAAATGATCGGACTGTTCGTTCATGTAATATTTAACCTTGTTTGTTCTTTTATCAGTGAATAAAATAAATGTTACAAATAAATGTTGTCTTTTTCAATGATCTTGAGTATTATTGTGCCGCCTGGTAACGCATATATATATATATACATATAATATAAATGGGATTACGTACAGAAATACATCGTATGTCATTAAAAACTACATACGCATATCGAAATGCTGGAACATCGAGAGAAAGAGTTATACACCGCGTGGAACTTGTAGTAAAAGAATCTACAATTAAGGCAGGCAACCACTTTAGGAGACCAAAAATTTGATGATTTTTTGGATTTTTTTTATTGTGAAAAAAAACGAAAATTTCCGCAACTCTGACAATAATTTATTCATACTTTTATACATCTCTGGTAATTTTTTCAAGTTATTTCATGCATTAATTAAGGTGTAATCCGCTGTGTTCCTTGGCGTGTCCTCATCGTCGTTGTCGATTTGCGGGAATTGTGCAGCTCGCAATTCGCATCTGAAATAGTCCAACAAATTTTTATATATTCTTGAGATGTTCTTTAAGAACATGAACCTAAATTTTGAAAAAAAAATCGAAAATTGAATGTTGGAACGTGTTTAAAAAAAAATGATCCATTTTTAGCATTTTTTCCCGGCATTTTGCAATAATAAATATGTTTTAAACAATTTGAACTTTCCCACTTTAGGTTCATGTTTTAATAAATTATATTATGTAAACGTGTTCCAAATTTGAGGATGATCTATCAATTAGTTTCTGAGTTATGATTCCCGCAAGTTGAAAAAATGGCGTTTCGAGAAAAACACGTTTAAAGTTTTACAAACGAAAAACTCAAAGTCAAATGTGTTTAATCAAATGATAAAGTATCTTACCGATTAATCAGCGATTCCAGCACCATACAGCAGCCCTTCCTCTTCCTCATGCAACTCATTTAAGCTTGCATTTCCTCTTTACGAGCTTTTCCAGTTTCTTTTGTCTCTAATAAACTTTTTCTATTTTGCCTAGCCACGCGCATCTGATCCATTTGCCCGGCATATCCGTAGCTCTGCCTGCCAACTACGATTTGTAGTTCATTCATAACCATGAGTAGGGCTGAATTTCCTTCATTGGATCAAATAGCAGCAAGAAATGCCGCTACCTCGATTATTTTGTACCCAGAATGAAGATGTTTTGGATCTAATCGCTAAACGGTCGAGTTAAAACATTCTTTTTCATCCTGGGTATGACCGCCTAAACATGTATGCAATAAATCCTCTCTTGATAGATCTTCATATATAGGAAGAATATGCTCTTGTACATCCGGGTGTAATGGGGGTGGATGTGGCTCAGACTTCGTTCCGAGAGCTTTAGCCTGCTGCCAATTGCACCAACTGTCGACTCCCTCCGAGCAGTTTTCATATTGAGGATTTTCGTCTGTAGACTCGGTTTCACTTGCATCTCGGTTTTACTTGCATCTTTGTTAGTAAACTGATTCCCATGGAAAGATCTCTTGCGTGGCTTTTAGCGTTTTTCAGATGTGTTATAATCACCTTTTGGATACGATGACATTTTGCAACTGTAGAATATTCATGATGCGTACTAGGCAAAAGCCGAAGCTAAATTGAATCCAAAATGACGGTGACGCTTCTAGTAGCTTCATTCGAGCAATTTATAGTACTGTTCCTTTTCAAATAAGATAATAAAAGACCTTCTGAATCATGTGTTCCACCCCAAAACAAACGTACAATGATCTACGTCAGCAGGTGAGTCATAAAAAGGGAGTACCTAATTGAGCGCTCGTGGATACCTAAGCGCGCTTGGGATTCGAGCGGAGAGTCTTTATCATTTATATACATCCCATTAGAAGGTATCCGAATATCATATTGAAATTTTCAGGGTGTATTCTTAAGATATTTTGCTAACGATTTATGAAATTAATAAAAATTGATTTTTTGAAACATCTAAAGTGGTCGCCCGCCTTAATTTTGAAATGACCAAGATTTTGTTAATTTTTTTTCAAAAAAAAAACAGTTCAAAACCTCTACAGTTTTGCATACTGATTAATCTTTTTTTAGTTTTTTTTTCTTTCGCACAATTTTTGGAGGAGTAGGACTTTCCACCGTCAGGCGCTATTTTTTTAGGCGTTATTTTGCAATGGCCAAAAATATTATTCAAAAATAAAAATAAAACATTAAAATTTTTTTGATGTATAACATAAATAATTTGAATAAACGAAAGAAAATCGGACTGATTGTCGAATTTTATATTTAAAAAAATCATGTTATTCAGCAATATTCAAGCCAGGCACACTGGAATGTTCTCTTAAGCGGATTCGTATAATAAACCTGCTGAAACACTTCTCTCAATGACAAGGCATTACCGGTTCTGGCGAATCGTAAATCTCCAGCAGAAATATAGTTCATCAACTTCAATACTTCTTATAGAGTTGTAAAACGAATGTCGATATAGATTTTAAATGAACTTTTATCCATTTTCAGAAGCTGCGCGCACTTTTTTTTGGTTGAAAGGCTCGGAGCAACAGAGCAAATATCGTCAACGAAAAGACTCAAATGAAATTTCGATTCTGCACCATTGGCATAGCCAGGAGGGCTAGTATCCCCCCCCCCCCCCCCCAGAAACAAATCGATACTATATAATAAAAATAAAATAATCGATTAATTTAATTCAAGTTTCACCCAAGAAGGTATAAAGAAATAATTCAATAAAACTTGAACTATTGTCTTCTTCGTAATTTTGTAATTTGTATAAAAAGCAACTATTTCATTACGGCAATTAGATTAAATAGATATTCAAATTTCGCAATTAAGTCAACTTTGGGCAAAAACAATACATGAAATTTGCCGGCCAATACGCAGCCAGAAGAATAATGGAAGATCAACATTTATTACCATATAGCAGTTAATTTTGGGTGAACTAAAAAGTTCTGAGCGTTTTCCACTAGATGTCTTTAGTGAGCCATATCTCACGATGTACAGGCTGTCCCAGGACGAAATGTCATCCCTGAAATGGGGGGTTGGGGGTGAAATTCTGAGTCGATTGATGTAAGCATGTATGGTTCCCAGATCAACCCCTGAATTATTATTAATTTTTAAAGATGGGCCAATCAGGCGCGCCCGATGTCCGGGCTTACGTCGGTGAGCGATATGTGCGTGTAGTGGTGCCTAGCGGAGCGGTGCTCCTACCGTGCGTACACTCGCGCTCGTCGGTGTGAGCGCTTGCATGTGGTAGTGGGTGCCTCGCTGTACGTGCTTTCGTCGCATGGTTCCAACCATTTCGTTCTGGTAATATGGACGCCAAAGATGAGACACGCTCTGGTAGGCCAATCGTCGAGAATGTCGATAAAATCATGGAAATCGTCGAGTCGGACCGGCATGTGAGCACTTATTCCATTGCCCAGGAACTGAAGATTAGCCAGAAAACCGTTTGTCACCATTTGCATAAGGCTGGTCTCAAGAAGAAGCTCCCCTTGTAGAAATTGACCAGCGGCCCAGCGCTGGCTCAGTTTCGAACTTGATTGGCCGAGGCTCGGCAAAAATGCTTGGCCCAGGCATGGAAATGTGACGCGCGGCTGACGCTCGACTGCCGTGGGTTGGCTATGATGCCAGGACCACGACTGGCCCATGTATAAATGGAGCATCGGCCCAGCGCTGGCTCAGTGTCGAACTTGATTGGCCGAGGCTCGGCAAAAATGCTTGGTCCAGGCATGGAAATGTGACGCGCGCCTGACGCTCGGCAGCCATATATTGGCTACGATGCCTCGATCACAAGGATGATAATTATATTTACAGTTTGAGAGAGTAAGGGAGTGCGAGAGTGAGAGTGGGAGAGTAAGAGTGAGTGAGAGAGAGAGCGGGCGGGTGAGAGGGTGGATGGATGGATGAGAATGTGAAAATGTCAAAATGTGAAAATGTGAAAACGCGAAAATGTGAAAATGCGAACATGTGAAAATGTGAAAAGCGCGAAAAAGTGAAAAATGTGAAAATGCGAACATGTGAGAATGTGAAAAATGCGAAAATGTGAAAACGCGAAAATTTGATGGATAGATGGAGAGTGAGAGAGTGAGAGAGCGAACATGTGATAATGTGAGAGAGAGCAACTCATATTATTTGCATGTACCTTTTTCTTTTAAGGCTTTATGGGAAAAAGTGAAAGAATTACATCGGAGAGAGAGAAAAATATTTTTAAACTATATCGGAGAGCGAAAAAAAGATTATGCCAAGATATCGGAGAGAGAGAAAAGTTTTTTAAAAAGATATCGGTGAGAGAGAATAAGTTTTTATAAAGATATCGGTGAGCGAGAAAAACAATTTACGAGGGTCGTTTGAAAAGTCCGTGCAAAGTCAGAGAGATGTTACTGCTGGTGCGTATCGAGGTTATTTTCAGTTAGTAGCATCTCTTGGAAGAAAACATACCAAGTTTCAGCTAGATCGGTGGATTTCTATGTGTTTGGCATTCCTTTGAACCGAGGAAGTCGAGTGATTTTGAAAAAATGGACGAAAAAGAATTTCGTGTGTTGATTAAACATTACTTTATGAAAGGCAAAACGCCTCAGGAGACTGAAGAGAAGCTTGATAAACATTATGGTGACTGTGCACCTTCGATTAGAACAGTTTATAAGTGGTTTCAAAATTTTCGGAGTGGCCATATGGGCACAAGCGACACTGAACGTTCTGGACGCCATGTTGAGGTCACTACTCCAGAAATCATTGATAAAATCCATGATATGGTGATGGATGACAGGAGACTGAAGGTGCGTGAGATTGCTAGTGCTGTGGGCATCTCGAATGAGCGGGTACATAATATTTTGCACCAACATTTGGACA
This sequence comes from Ophion ventricosus, assembly GCA_963932345.1. Classification (NCBI taxonomy): domain Eukaryota; kingdom Metazoa; phylum Arthropoda; class Insecta; order Hymenoptera; family Ichneumonidae; genus Ophion; species Ophion ventricosus. The sequence goes on along the minus strand of OZ010713.1, from coordinate 26,696,890 downwards.
TGAAAAAGCTATCCGCAAGATGGGTGCCGCGATTGCTCACGATTGACTAAAAACGAAATCGTGTCAAGTGTTGCAAGGACGGTTTGCAGCTGTTCCAAAGGAATACGCAGGACTTTAAGCGTTATTTCGTCACTGTGGATGAAACATGGATATATCACTACAATCCTGAGGCCAAAGAACTATTTAAACAATGGGTTGGCAAGGGGGAATCAGCACCAAAAAAGCTGAAGACCGTTCCCTCGGCCGGGAAGGTTATGGCGACTGTCTTTTGGGATTCGCAAGGAATAATCCTCATCGACTATCTGGAAAAGGGTAAAACTATTACAGGCGCATATTATTCATCGTTATTGGATCGTTTGAAAACCGAGCTGCAAGACAAACGTCCACGATTGGCCCACAAAAAAGTCCGTTTCCATCACGACAACGCACCAGCTCACGCCTCAGCAGTTGTGGCCGCAAAATTAATGGAAATAGGGTTCCAACTCATTTCACATCCCCGTTATTCTCCAGATTTGGCTCCCTCGGACTATTATTTGTTCCCCAATATGAAGAAATGGCTGGCGGGAAAAAGATTTTATTCAAACGAGGAGGTGATTGCAGAAACGAATGGTTATTTTGCAGACTTAGACAAATCCTATTATACGGAAGGGATCAACAAACTAGAGCAGCGTTGGATGAAGTGTATAAGCCTAAAAGGAGACTATGTTGAAAAATAAAAAAGGTTTATCCCAACAAATTAAGTAGTTTACATTTTTGCACGGACTTATCAAACGAAAAAGATTTTGAAAATATATCTGTGATAAAGAGGGAAATATTTTGATAGGATATCGGTGAGTGAGAAAAATATATAAAAAAGATATCGGTGAGAAAGAAGATTTTATAAAGATATCGGTGAGAAAAAAAAAAGATTTTGAAAGGATATCGGTGAGGGAGAAAAAGATATAACAACATATTAGCAAAAGTTAATTAGGTTTTAAAAGTATGTTCTAGGGTAACGCTGGCTCTGGCTTTGAGCCAGCGTTGGGTCTGCTCTGTACCATCGACATGCTGACGCTTGGGCCAGTCTAGGGTGCCGACGCTTGGTATCCAGTACTGGGCCAAGTCTCAGCCGATTGTCCACAAGTGGTTGAGCCAGAGCTGGCTCTGGCCTTGGCTCTGGTGTTGAGCCAGCGTTGGGCCAGCGTTGGGTCTGTTCTGTACCATCGACATGGTGACGCTTGGGCCAGTCTAGAATACCGACGCTTGGTATCCAGTACTGGGCCAAGTCGCAGCCGATTGCCCACTAACGGTTGAGCCAGCGCTGCCTCTGGCGTTGAGCCAGCGTTCGGCCTGTTCTGTACCATCGACATGCTGACGCTTGGGCCAGTCTAGAATACCGACGAGTGGTATCCAGTACTGGGCCAAGTCTCAGCCGATTGTCCACAAGCGGTTGAGCCAGCGCTGGCTCTGGCGTTGGCTCTGGCGTTGAGCCAGCGTTGAGCCTTTTCTGTACCATCGACATGCTGACGCTTGGGCTAGCCTAGAATGTTGACGCTGTGTATCCAGCACTGGGCCAAGTCTTAGCCGATTGTCCACAAGTGGTTGAGCCAGAGCTGGCTCTGGCCTTGGCTCTGGTGTTGAGCCAGCGTTGGGCCAGCGTTGGGTCTGTTCTGAACCATCGACATGCTGACGCTTGGGCCAGTCTAGAATACCGACGCTGGGTATCCAGTACTGGGCCAAGTCGCAGCCGATTGCCCACTAACGGTTGAGCCAGCGCTGCCTCTGGCGTTGAGCCAGCGTTCGGCCTGTTCTGTACCATCGACATGCTGACGCTTGGGCCAGTCTAGAATACCGACGATTGGTATCCAGCACTGGGCCAAGTCTTAGCCGATTGTCCACAAGCGGTTGAGCCAGCGCTGGCTCTGGCGTTGTGCCAGCATTGGGCCTGTTCTGTACCAGAACAGGCATATACGAGAACAACAGCCGAAAAAGATCGTGGTCCAATGGTGGCGAGCCGGTCCAAACGATCGCCAAGCCCCGATTAACGGCCAAGAAGGTTTCGCTGTGTGTTTGGTGGGATTGGAAGGGAATCATCCAGTATGAGCTGCTCCCATCGGGCCAAACACTCAATTCGGACCTCTACTGTCAACAATTCACCAAATTGAAGCAGGCGATCGACCAGAAGCGGCTAGAATTGACCAATAGGAATGGTGCTGTGTTCCACCAAGACAACGCCAGGCCGCATACATCTTTAACGGCGCGCGAAAAGCTCCGAGAGCTTGGATGGGAGGTTCTATCGCACCCGCCGTATAGTCCAGACCTGGCACCAAGCGATTATCACCTTTTCAAGCATTTGCAAAATTTTCTTACAAATACCAAACCTTTTTTCCTTATCCTAAATAGTTCAAAGCATCTCTTAAGGGACAACACCACTTTAGGATTTCGGAAAAATCGTTTTTTTTTGCTTAAAAAATACTTTGGGGTCATAAAAACAATATGCAATTGGTCCTGTAGCGAATTTTTTTTTAAAGGTCCAATTATCGATTTTCAACTTTAAACTCGTACAATACATCGTACGACTTTAAAAACATTAAACGTGTTTTTCTGGAGACCGCTATTTTCAAACCGGGAGGACGGATTACTCGAACACCTTTGCATGGATCGATTTGAAATTTTGATAGTAGCTTCACAATTACGTTCTGTATGGGAGTACGTAGCCGTTTTTTGATTAAATATAAACTTTTTTTTTATAAACAATTTACAGCTTATTTTTTGGGCAAAAAATCGATTTATTTCTTCCAAAGTGCTCCATTTTTTCAAAATTTGATAAAAAAAATATCCCTACGTAGTCCCATACCTAATAATATATAGATTATAATATTGTTTGGTTTTCGTTCCAGGTCTTATACTTTACGAGAAAACCGTTCTCCCGTGAAGCTATTTGTAAGAACACGTTTTTCAAGATGGGCTCTGTCGTCGCCATTTTGCATGATAATTATAATAAATTTTTTTTAATACTTCAATATAGGCTAAATAAGCCCTTTCAAAAGAAATCATATTCCTATTTTCATACTCCCAAAATAAATTGTTAAAGTTGGGCCTTACTTTCTGCCGCTAGAGTGGTGTATCCCTTAAGCCAATTAACAAAATCACTTTTTTGAAAGTTCTACAGTAGCGTTACCCCTTAATGAGGTTCTCGGGTCTGTGCTTCATCGCTTGAATCCGCCCATAGCTCTCATCTCGCTTTTTACAGTTAATGGTGGTTGATGTTAGCGGTTGAATTCGTATAAAGTACGTTGTGTATGGAAAGGTGCGAACTATCCTGCAAGAGATGAAAACAGTTTCGAGTAACTGTTACATCGCAAGAAGCTTTGACGGTCTTAACAATTGTCTTTCGCTTTGTACTCGTTGTCGTACCCCTTCAGCCTGTGTTAAATTCTCGATGAGTGCCAGCTACTTGTTATATATCGAGATCTTGGATCTCAAGCAGGTCTCTTGACATTGTATTTGTAGTACAATATCCGAATAGGGTGCTTGTCATTGCTTTCAATGTCTTTGGTATCCTGTAAACTTGTCTCTTCACTTCTCTCCTGTCTCCGATCTGTTGTTGCATCTCTCCAATTCTATCGCTGCTATCACGCTTTCCCTCCTCATTTGCCTTCAACCCTCTTTACTCTCGTATACTCTCTCTCTCTTTCTCTCTCTCTCTCTCTCTCTCACTCTCTCTCTTTCTCTCTCTCTTATTCTCTCTCTTTCGCTCTGCACATATTATATGAGCTTGGTCTCGGACCGCGTATGCAATGATTATTGTTCATCCAATGTGGTCCTGAAAGGTTTTCCATTCACCAAGAACTATTACGTATGTACAATGTGCCTCTCGGGTGCAAGTTCGGGGTATCAATTTCAGCGAAAATTGCAATGTTGCTCGTGCTAGATCAAAATTGTACCTGAGTGTTACGTATAGTGTTACAGCAAAAGCGTTACGTACGGGGCATGTATATAGTGACACGTTTATATATAACGGTTCGGTGGAAAGCGAAAAATGGAAGGAAAAAATTCGTGGCACGTTTCAACTACCCGTGAACCCCAATAAGCCATACACCATGCTTCGTAAGCCTTCGTAGTGGTACAAGTCCGTATAGATCGGATAGAACAGCTGCTTGTTGCTGCCAGTAGTTCAAGTCGACACTGATCAGCCTCGCCGGATAAACACGTTGGTAATACACAACCCAGACTTCGTTCCTTTGTTCGTCTCGTTTTCTTTTACCCGACTACTTCCTTTCCTTTCTTTCTTACTCTTCCCATTCTTCTCACTGGGTCACTATGATATACAACATTTTGGTGTTCCTCGGTCACGGAATCTTAAACCCTGCGAACGTGAAATTTATCACCTCGGAAAGTTCATTGTTCTCGAGAGAAACGAAAATACCTAACTGCCGCAACGTGGCGATCGATGGATTCAGCTGTACGAAAGTTACGAAACTCGTACGAGCTTTAAAACTCGAAATGATTTGTACGTGTTTATTATATCCCTCTTTACGGAAAAATAAACTTGGGTATTCTTCGATCGAACATTAGCCGTAGCTGATATTAAATTAAGATTGACGATGGCCAATGAAAACTTGGCGAAAAATAACTTCAAAGCTCAATTGCGAATATGAAATAATGAATGGAAAAGGGGGATATAAAAAGTATGACAAACATTACATTAACGTGAGAAAGCATGACCATCAGTAAATTTCATTCTTGGGCGAACATTCCGTTAGGGGAGACCGAGGAGGGTTGTCAGAATTTTTACTTTAGCTAGCATATCTCAGTCAAAAAAAAGTATTACATCTATGAACTCTGTAATTTAACATAGCTAGGTCTATACTCTATTCGAAACGAACATAAAAATAAATAAAACTATTAAGGTTTCTGAGAAAATCGACAAAAACCGAAACAACTCCCCGTGTCTCAACTCTCCTAGTATCGAGGTAAGTTGTGATTGAGGTTGAGATAAGTTGTAACACCTATATATTTGGTGATGATAAGGAAAGAAATTTAACCCGTTGTGGTCCTATGGGGTCCTGCTGACCCCAGGCAAAGTTTGCGACTAACAATAAGTGTCTGAAAACTGGCCGTTCAAAATCAAACCTATGATGCCATCTGTTGTTGTTGAAAGGTACCTTAATAAGTTTCAAGGCTTGGCGAAGGTCGGCGTTGCATCAGTCTACCCGTAGTATTCGATTTGTGCGGACGTTTTTTTTTCGTGGGGTACAGCTGACCCCACGAAAGACTTCAGTGTGACCATTGTGTAGCAAAATCGAAAAAAATTTGAGTGGTAGAATTTATTGAATTTTGTTTCAAAGTGATCTTGGAAATGGAAGTATTTGTGTGCGTGCTTAATTTTTTTTCTGCCACTAAATAAGATTTTTAACGTGTATGCAGATGCCGTATAACCTTCGGAATCGGAGCATCGCCGATTCTCTCATTGAAAACGACGGGGATGACGAAGTTTCCCCGTGATGGAAATGACTCTGAGTCCGATGATCATATGTCGGAAGAGTCAGAGCAGTCTGATTATGAAAATGAATCAGAACCAAACAACACTCTGTCCGATGAGGAAAGACCAACAGCGCGAAGACCACCGAATCTATATGTGCGTCGATTGCGGTGGTAAACAATGATTTTGTAATTAATTAATTATAAGACTATTATACTTTTCTACCATTATTATTAATAAAATAAATAAATTTTCTAAGAAAAAAAAATTTGCAACGCTATTTTGCATGTTTGAACGTACCTTTTTGATTTTATAAGTTTGAACAAAATTGTATTCAATCTTACCCCAAAATAAATATAGTTTTTTTTTCAAGGTACGTTCTAAAACTTTTTTTTCTTGAAAGTATACTGCCTTGAGAGTACAAAACTGAAATTTTTCCGCTGTATCTCCAAAATTGAATTTTTTATGGATCTTTTTACGAACAAAGTGAAATTTCTTGAATTTTTTTTTCCTCCGCATTGTTTCAACATGAAAAAAAAATTGAATAAGGAAAAAAACTATTGGACTTCAAAGAAGAGACCTTAAACTAAAGTTCAGTTAAAGAATTAAGTCGATACATTAAATAGAAGGTAAATGGCAACTGTTTTTCTGCGTGGAGTCCACTAGACCCCGCATGACCATTACGTTATTTTTTGGAGGTATGACCACAACGGGTTAATTTAAGGCCTTAGGCCACTCTAGAGGCCAAAAGGGGTATATTTGGTGATTTTTTTTCAGCGAAACCATAAAATAAATCGGAATTACAAAATAGGGGTTTTATTATACACGTAATTGACTATACATAATTATTTTTTCACAGCTATGCATGACAAAATGGCGACTGTGTAGCATTTTACCGATGACGCCTTTATTTCTGGAAGGTCAACGGCCGGACCAACAGCTCCTATAATTTTTGAGTTATGATGAGACACTAAAGTTTTTTCGATTATATATAAGAATAGCTATAGAAGTACATAAGATTTTTTTGATATATTGTTTGTTGTCAAAATGACGCATTTCTAAAACAAAAAGTATAAGATGCCATGAGAAAAACGTCAGAAAGCTGTTTATAAAAAAGGAACTATGCAACATAATAAAAAATCCTACATAGTGCCTCAGAAAATGTAATTCTAATATACAGTTAAAATTTAAGGTGAATCGATTGAAATTTATTTGAATTATGAGCCGGCCCGACTTGAAAAATGTAGTTTTGAGATAAACGCGTTCAAAGTTAGTAAAAAGTCACGACATGAATCAAGAGGGGTTGCGCTAGAATTCGAAAATCAAGTGCTTAGAGGTTTTTCACACCCATAATCTTTTGGAATATAATTTTATAGGTACTAAGGTACACTTTTAACCAA